>APFE030834315.1:73487-183277 GCA_000404065.3 Pinus taeda
TGGCTCAAAGCCTACAATGCATTTCAGAGACAAGAAAACGGATTAGACCTATGGGTAAGAGCTGAGCCTAGAGACCCGAAACAGTTATGGAGAAGTCATAGAAATCTCATGAGGACTCCAAGGGTGATTGAAGCACTAGGACCCATGCATAAATCAATCATTCGGCAAGGGCTTGAGTTCTTTGCTTCTATCAAAGACCCTGCCATTGAAGCAGCTAAATTTCGGTATCGAGTATCTAATCCGAACATTCAGCTCAGAGAGCCATTTAAGTATGAAAATTTCAAGCTTGCTGCTAACCGATTCCCCCTCTATGGTGAACTTGTTTTGAGGGCAGGACCATCCTGGTTAGGATATAGGTTCCGGAGTCCAATCATTTGGCATCATGCACCCGGATACCAAGCCCTGTATGAGATGCCCGAGGGCTAGACAAGCCATTTCTTTGATCATCTAGTTTTGCATCATGGGTGTAGGCCCCCACACGAGATTCCATCTCCAACCTACTCCCTCACCACTCTGCATGTCAACTACAATGTTTTCATGAGGCCATGAAAAAAGTTAAGCTGGGGGGTGTGTGGAGTATCAAAGAAGGTATGTTTTGATGGTTATTTTGGTATCTTTTCATTAGAAAAAACTCAAAAGCCTTTTGCATGGGAAACTTAGATAATGATAAGAATTTATAACGAAACACGAGAGATTAATGAGAAGCACTGATAATTGTCATTTCTATGTGCAGGAGGGTGGAAAAGCAGAAGGTGTCCATTCCAAAAGTAAAGATAAAGACGAGCTAACTGTTGTCCCTTTGACGAAAGACCGGAAGTGAACCAAATCGAAACGGATCAACCCAAGAAAGGACGCGGAGATACCAGCACGGAACAGAAGAGGGAAGAAGTAACGCAGCATTAATGATTCTGCGAATCCCTCAGGATCTTAGATCCTAAGGGATCGTTGTTTTACCTATTTATGTATCTAGATGTCTCTGCCATTTCTCCTATAAAAGGGATAGCACTGTTGGTTATGGGGGTGTGTAATTTCTTTTAAAAGAAGATCGGGACTATGATCTTTATGTTTTTTTGAAGACTTTAGTTCCTGTAATTTTATTGCATGCTTTAATACAGACTTGTTCACATTTTATCTTTGAGCCTGGATCCATCTTAAGCGGTGTACCCCTGGAGGCTAAGGGCTTGGCCCTGGAGGACACTTGCTCTTGTATTATTACGCGTGGTTTCCGTGTGGTTTGTTCATAGATGTAATCTGGTAATCTGCTGTGTTTTGAGAATATTCTATTACATGCTCTGTTGTAATTAACTCATTTCGTGTTCTTGAACTTTATATCAATGCTATGTTATTTTACCAATTCTTTACTTATTGATTAATCTCTACAGGACACTGTTACTTTATTACAGAATTCTTCACGATTGTGTTTTGCATTATAACAAGTCATCTGGAAAGGTCTGTTTCACATGGTTATCGAATGTGACTATTCTTTATTGTGAGGTGCAATCGTATGCGTTTTAACAGAAGTAGATTAAGTATGGTGTGTTTCTAAGGTTTTATAGTATTGTTCCATCATATAAGATTGAGGGATTGGTGTTTTGATTGGCATGGTTAAATAGAGTTGCAGCTTAAAGAACTCGGTTATTGCTTATTTCGATTGCTGTTCCATTCTTGAACTGCTGTTCCATTTATCTGCTGTTCCATTTATTTGCTGTTCCATTTACTTGCTGTTCCATTTATTTGCTGTTCCATTTGCTGTTCCATTTCCAGATTGCTAATTTGCTGTTTCTTGAGGACAGACTTAGGCTGTAGTGGACCCCAGCATCTGCTACTTGGTCCCCAAACCTCTGATCTGCTCCCATCAGCTATGAAAGGGATGTGTTATTGCTACCAAGCCCTTGGCTGATGTGCTGTTCCATTTCATTGCCATTTCCTTTATCTGCTGTTTCATTAAGAACGATCCCAGGCTGTAGCGAGCCCAGCATCTGCTATTTGGCTCCCAGACCTCTGATCTATTCTCATCAGTTATGAAAAGGATGGGTTATTGCTGCCGAACCTTTGGCTGATGAAATACTTGGTGTGATTTGGTCTTTTGAAGTAGTTAAGTTGTAGATCTGCATTAATTTACTTGCGTAGCTTTTAAATAGTTGTACTACAAGCATTACTCTGGAAAATGCTAAGCCTTAGACTGAGACACCCTTTGAAATAACCAGACGATCCCGGTTTGACATATTAATGTGAGGTAACTAGAGGTGAAAAAGACCCTTTTTATAGCTCTACAGTCTTGAGGAATGTTGGTCAAGGGTCTTGGTCTTAGAATTCATCACTTGAAGTTTCTATAAGAAAAAGAATTTGTTTGGGTTTTCCTCTCAAGTTGGAGAGGTTTTGGCCCTAACTGATCACCTACATTATGTGTCTCTTGTCTCCTTATTGTTTATGCTTTGGTAACTGTTTGATGAAGAAGAAGATTATAATAATATAAATAAGAACTTAATCTAAAGAAGTAAATAAAATTCACAAGTGGTTATCATTACAAGAGAAATCACCTAATCGTAATGGCCTACATTTCTCAACAAGCACAAACTAGAAACAATTTTCTTCCATAGATAACTACTTCCAATGATTCAACTATCATTAATTTCACATATCATTCATCCAATATCATTAAGCAATTATACAAAAGAAAATTCAACCATTAAACATGAAAGAGTAGTAGAAAATAACCTTGAAACCATGAGACAAAAGATAGAGAAATTAGGGCTGAGGCCAGGTAAAAACCCATAAGGGGAAAACCTAGAAAAGTCTTTCCTTATGAGAGAGAGAATTCAATTTCCATCAATATATCCATAAGCTGAACATCAAAATACCATCTAACTAGAAAATAAGATAATTGACAAGCCCTCCTTTTCTTCCACAGAATTTGACCTCCTTTCCTTCTGTAATCCTCACAGAACATAGCTATGTTTGAGAGAGTTTGATGCCCAAATGAGGAGGAGGGATTACATATAGATAGAATTAAACAAGGGGTCGAATAGGTTCCTTAAATCAGCCTAGCCTACTCATACAATATGAGGCCAACTTGAGAAACATTTGGAGGCAAAATATAATTTCAAAATTTTCCAATTTCTTTTTCTGGTGAAAATACAGACCATGACTACTATATTTCCAACAGATGGATTATGTATATGGTTTTTTGTGTATTTGTATGCTTGTGACATGACACTAATAATGTATTTGATTTTATTTATACTAATGTGCTAATCAAGGTGGAATGTTGCAACTAGCTATGCACTAGCAAATTTACAACAACAAGCCAAGGTGATAATGTTTATTATGCACTGAGATTGTTAAAGTCTATCATTATGTGTGTGTATGACAATACATAAAATATTTTAAGGCTTAAAGAGATGAAGTCTAAGGACAACATGAACAAAAAATGATGGTACAATATAGAACCCACAGAGCAAGGAAAGAATAGCAAGATGGTGCAATATAGTTCAGACCAATCATAGCATGGACACGAAGAGGAAGGATTAGTTGAACAACAAGGATGGGAAGACTCACATGATTGGATGGACACGCTGAGAAGCCTGAGAGCAGAGTTTAGAAGCTGTAAAGTGAACAATGAGAGGCTTATCATAGCATAAGAAAAGAAAGCATAAGTCAATGAAGTTATATTGCAAAGCCTATTGGCCCTGGAAAAGGCAGAGGTAATGTGAGTTGGGAATCAATCATAGAGATATGCAAAGCCCATTGGGGAAAGAAAAAATAACTAATGGAGAAAATGTGAGTAGATGTAAAAAGAGGTATCGATTATCTAGTGAAGACACTATGAAAGGAGGCACTCTACTAAGCACCCCTACAAAGAAGTCAAGCACCTATGGGAAACAATGTGAAGACACTCATAGTAGGTAACATCACCATCATCATCATCATGGAAAGAGAAGAGAGAGAGAGAGAGTACATACCAAAGGAGTTTAAAAGGGTAAGACTCCCACCTTTGATGGCGAAATGAGGAAATCAAAGGATGTTGAAGCCTGAATTCTAGGAATGAATAAGTTCTTTTGAATCAATAATTACTCAGAGAACATGAAAGAAAGAGTAGCTACTTTTAGCTTAAGAGGCAAGCTTGTTGATATATGGTGGGAAGATTTGAAAAACATGAAGGGCTTAAGGGAGGAAGAATTGTCTTGGAATAAATTTGAGGAGTATTTCAAGATAACATATCTATCTGAGAGATACTTTGACAACAAGGCTAAGGAGTTCTATGAACTCATATTGGGTCAAATGACAGATGCTGAATACACCACCAAATTCTTAGAGCTGCTAAGGTATGTTCCCTACCTTAAGGAAGAAAAATCAAAGATTCAAAGGTATGTCAGTGGACTACCACAATCCTTCAAGGATATAATTGAATTTGATGAGCCCAAGACACTAGAGGATGCAATTTGGAAACTCAAACATTTCTATGAGTGTAGATGTAGGTATGAGCATAAATCAGACTGAAAATCCAAAGGAAATGCCAAGTCCAAAGGAAAAGGGAAAAATGGAACCAAGGGAATGAATATGACCCCTATTAACCAAGAAAACCAACAGAGGTCCAATGCCACTAACAAAGGCCATTCTACCCAAGATGAAGTCAAAGGTTATGCGAAGGGTCCATATAAGTGATGAAATTGCAGAGAAGATCAACTAAGGAAAAATTTGCCACAACATAAGCTTGTTGGCCTAAGACTGTACAATGCACAAGAGGCAGAGACAATCAAGGATGTAGCTCAAAGTATACCCAAAAGTTATGCAATGGTGGATAATATCCAAGTTGATCATCAGGAAACGATTATAGAGACAAAATGCATGCTCCATGACCAAATCATTTTGTTTTTGATTGACCCTAGTTCAAATTTTAGTTACATCAATCCCACTATTGTTAAGAAATGTGTGCTAAAGAAGGAAACATATGATGAGTCTTGACTAGTTCAATTGGCCACATGGATGAAAAGAAGAGTTGAACATAGAGTGAAGGCTTCCCCAATTGAATTAAATGGAATGCCAACAATGGAAAACCTCAATATACTGCAATTGGGAACATACAATGCATTGATGGGCATGGTATGCACATAGAACCAAGGTTGAATTCTTCTAGAAGATAATTGAATGATTCGATGAAGCTAGAGAGCCTAGAGTATTACAAAGAAAACTGAAACCTACTTTTGTGAGACAAATTTCAGCCATGCAAACCAAAAGAAGCCATAGAAAAGGATGCATTTTATTTTTTGTGCAAATATCCAACAACACTGAAGCTAAATACAATATGGAGAATAATGGAAATGATATCATGAGGAAGTAACCTATTTTACAATAGTTCTTAGATGTATTCCCTGAAGAAATTCTTGGTTTACCTCCTCATTGAGAAGTATACTTTCCATCAAATTAGTTCCAAAAGAAGCTCTAACATCCAAATCTATGTATAGAATGAACACTCAAGAATTAGTTCAACTGAAGCTACAACTCAAGGAGATGTTGGACAAGGGCTATATAAGGCCGGACATGTCTCCATGGGAGGAACCAATTTTGTTCATGAAGAAGAAAGATGGCACACTCAGGTTTTGCATTGATTACCGACAATTAAATAAAGTGACCATCAAGAATAAGTATCCCTTGTCACGAATCGATGACTTATTTGACCAGTTAAGAGGAGCAACAATCTTCTCTAAAATTGACTTGAGATCAGGTTATCCTCAATTGCATATAAATTATGAGGATAATCATAAAACATCCTTCAAAACAAGGTATGGGCGTTATGAATTTGCGACCGTAGTTCCCTTTGGACTTACCAATGCACTTGCAACTTTTATGTGCCTTATGAACAATGTGTTGCACCCTTATTTGGAAAGTTTGTCATAGTCTTTGTGGATGAAATTTTGGTCTACTCAAGGACCAAGGAGGAGCATGAAGATAATTTGGCTGCAGTACTAAAATTGCTATGAGAGCATAAACTTTACGTAAAGCTTAGAAAATGAAACTTATTTTAGTCATAGATTCATTACTTGGGACACATTATCTCAAGAGAGGGAGTAATAGTTGATCCCGAGAAGGTCAAGGTTATCATGGAATGGCAATACCTAGAAATGTGGTTGAATTTAGGTCCTTTATGGGATTAGTAGGCTATTACAAGAGGTTTATTTAAAATTTCTCCAAGATTGGTTGTCCAATTATTGTTCTTCAAAAGAAAGGAAATAGGTTCAAATGGACATCTGACTGTGCAACAAACTTTGATCAATTGAAACAACTATTAACTAATGCACCAACATTGAGAATTGCAGACCTAGAAAATGATTTTGTGGTTTTCACGGATGCCTGCAAAGAAAGACTTGGTGGAGTCTTGATGCAGGAAGGCTAAGTGGTGCGCTATGAATCTCGAAAGTTAAATGAACATGAGAAAAACTATGTAACCCATGACTTGGAATTGGCTTCCATCATCCATGCATTGAAAATGAGGAGATACTATCTTCTTGGTAGAAAATTTACTTTGATGACTGATCATAGACGGTTGAAGTATTTATTTGAGTAGCCCAAGTTAAATTCAAGGGAATCTAAATGGATGGCTATGCTCAATGAGTTTGATTTTGAAATCAAATACGTAAAAGGAAAGGAGAACAAAGTAGCTAATGCACTCAACAGGAGGGTGTAATTAAACCATTTAGTAGAAATAAGTTCCTGTTGAACTAATCTTGAAGAAAAGATAATTTTTTTTTGGGAAATAAGACAAAAGGTATCAACAATTAAAAGAGAAGCTACAACAAGGCTCTCAAGGAAATGAAGATAAGGACTATTGCCTTAAGGGAAAAAGACTGATTAAATTCAAATGCAGAATTTATGTACCAAATAATAGTGACTTGAATAAACTCATATTAAAGGACTTTCATGCCAAGCCATATTTTGGCCACCCAGGTTACCAAAAGATGTTGATATCCATTAAGAATTTTTATTTCTGGCTTGATTAAAAAAGGAAGGTAGAAGATTTTATATCCATGTGCATAGAATGCCAACAAGTGAAGGATGAGTGGAAGCACCCAACAGAATTGTTGCAACCCATTCCCATTTCAGAATGGAAGTGGAAAGTGATTTTATATGGATTTTATTACAGGGCTGCCAAGCACTCTAAAACAACATGATGCAATCATGGTAGTGGTCAACAAGTCAAGCAAGCTGACTCACTTTATAGCCATTAAATCCACAAAATTCAGCTAGTGAGGTGGCTCAAGCCTTTTGTAATGTCCCCTCCTAAATTATTTTGTTAAAGGTTTAGTTTCCCACAATTTTGGATAATTTTGGAGACCATGAAACCCACTCATTCTTGACATATGGACTTAGGGAAGAAAAGGAGGCTAAATTACTTTGTTAGTGGAATGTGGGGGCCACCCACATGGGAAAAACACACTTGGCCAAGTGAAGAGTTTGAATAGCTTTGGAGGGAAGTCAAATGGAAAGGAGAAGGGGCCCACATAGGAAGGAAGGCCCAAAAAATTATAAATAGGAGGAGCCCATCTTCACAAAGGCATATTTTGACATATTGAACTCAACCTTAGTTGCTCGAGTTGCTTAGTCTGGTCACTCGTTGTTTAGAATGAGCTCTCGAAGTAGAGAACCCACCCTCCCTTCAGTGGACCATAAGTGTCACCCTAGTGAAGTTTTTTTTCTATCATTCTGAGAGATTGCAGGTCGATATTCAGAGTCCCCAACTTAGCCATCATTCAACTAGTGCGTACTCTAGGAGGAGACAATACTAGAACACACAGTAGACAATTCAGTGGCTTCCCGAGGAGCAATTGCCAGAGGAGTTTTGGTGAAGGAAGTATAGGGGGGAGACTAGCCTTTGGGAGGATTTTGGTGTTGGATATTTCTGTTTGGGAGCAGCTTGATTTCCAACACTTAGGGCCAACACAGGAATTGCTCACTGGGCACAGGTGGGAATTCGTGGGTCAGTTTGCAGAGTGAGTATTTTCTAGGAGAGATAAAGGAAGGTTTAAGAAGGATTATATCAACCATTTTGTGTGTTTGTGAGGGCTCATTCAGAAGTTACATGTAGGCCATACATTACAACATTTGGAGGAGGACACAACTCTTGGGAGGCTGAATTTACGGGGTCAAAACCAAGCCAAACCCTTTCAAGGTTTTGATGGGTTTTGCTTGAGGAGTGTGGAGATAATTTGGTAGAATTTATTGAGCATTGGAGATGGGGTTTCCAACAACACCTTTGCATTAGATAACATAGTTTCACAAGGGAAACACAGGGCATCATTGCAATAACTATTTCGTCCATCTGGGCTTGACATATTATCAGCTGGGCTTAATCATACTTGCCTTTGAGGTAATCCCAGGTGCACCTCTTCCATAAAAATGTACTTTGCTCCCAAATTATAGTAAAATGGCTTAGCTATTGGATATTTCTGGACTTTCTATGGGTGTGCATTGAATGCTTTATTTTTTTGGTGTTTTTTCTATTGTTTTCTTTGCATATCACTATTTTTCCTAGTTTGGAACATTACAAGGGTATCAAAGCCCAAATTTTGGCTCAACTGTGGGAGACTTTCTTATGAGTGAGGAGGAAAGGAAGAATATCAACTACAAGAGATAGAGGTACCAGAGCCGGGAGAGGGACTTAGATATTACATTAGACATTGAGGAACATGGGAAGACTGTGGTAGTAGAGGACATGGTGGAACTTAGGAGTAAGGAGGATATGGCCTTTGATAGCATCCTAAAGGCCCTTAGTCATTTAGCGAAGGGGCATAAGGAGATGTTGTATGATATCAAACAACAAAACAAATACTTAAGCATCCACCGAGATTTCCTATTTGGGGATAATTTTGGGGCCTCCCAACAGTATGACCACCCTACACCAACTACTCACCCACTAGCCTTAGGTGGGCCAACTAGGACCACACCGCCTTATTTCCTACCATAAACACCTGGTGAACATGGTGGACTAGATGACTAGATGCCCATGGGGGAGTATTTTAGGGAATGACAATCCATGGGGGAAGATTTCAACGCAACCCTATCTTTCAGAGATTATTGCTAGCTCAAGAAAAATGAGAAGGGAAAGAATTATGGAGGCCAGGGCACACATAGCTTCGAGTTGCAACGTTCTATTGGGAGGATGTGTTTCCCTACATATGATGGAACTACCAAGTGCACAACTCGGGCTTGGGTGGAGAAGCTGGATACTTATTTCCAGCTCAACATGATGAAAAAGATGGAAGCCATTAAAATGGATACCCTACACTTGGAGGGGGAGGCATAGAAATGGTGGTTTCACGACTTTTCCTTTCAGGGGCATGCTAACATGACTTCCTATGAGGATTTCACAAGGAAAGTGGTGGAGCATTTTGATCAGAGGGATCCAGAGGCTCACTTCAGGCAAATGACCCAACTCAGATATATGGGTCATCCATAGCAGTATTTATTAGAGTTTCTGAGGGTCTCAGTCATGGTGCCAAATTTTTTAGATGCTATGAGGGTGTACAAGTTTATAGTGGGGTTTATCGAGCCACTGCATGGATTGGTGAAGTCATGCAAACCCTCTACTCTACAGGAGGTTGTTATGAAACCAACTCAAAAAAAGATAGAAAAGATAGTTCAATGCCTTATAAATAAGCCTCTTCGAGGGGGCAACCTCCTTTACATTCCACAAATGAACAATTCTTGGATTATACAAATGAAAAGACCTCCTTTCTATATATAGGAGTCTAAGGGGTCATAATATAATTATAGCTAACATAACAATAATAATGTAAGGGCACAATAATAACAATAGTGGGCTTCTATGGGGCACAATAATAAAAATATGGAGAGTACATGGGCACAAAAATATAATAAGGGGAGTGCTAATAACAATAAGGGGTTACACTAGTAGTATAGGGTCCTAACATGCCCCTCTGCTTCAAAAAGTGTTGTCCTCAACGCTTGAGTAGTTCTTGATTCGTCTGTATAAATTCTTGTCCTCCAATGTGGAATCTTCAGCGGGTAAGTTCTTCCACTTGATGAGATACTCTGAAATTGATCTATTTTGTAGTTGTCGATTTCACAGTTCTGTGACTGCTTCAGGTTCCAATATGATTTTTCCTTCATTGTCAAGTTCTTGTGATACTGTTTGAATTGGGATCTTCTGCAACTTCTGAATGAGTTCCCACTCCTTTGGGCATATGAATATCTGAAAGGTCTTATGTTTGGAGGAACACTTCCTAGAATCAAATGAATAGCATGATCAGATCACGAATAGGTGGGAGGCCTTTGGGAGTCTCAAATACCTTGGTATGATTGTCCAAAACGTTTTGGAGATCTAGAGAAATACATGATTTCGATGTGGGATCCTCTAGTGAACATAATTGTGCAATTACGCCCCGCTGTTCTTTATTTAGAAGCTTTATCATGCTGTTAAAGTTGATTATCTTTCTCGGTTTCCCTTTGATACCCCTCAATTCAACTTCCTTTCATTCCCAAAAAAATTTCAGGAAAAGTTCTTGAAACTTAAAAGCTACCGTACCCAAAGATTGTAGCCATTGGACTCCTAGTAAAACATCGGCACCACCCATTGGAATGGAAAGCATTGGGCTATTCAATACATATTGTCCCATGGATAGCTTGATATTATGGCACTTTCCAGAGCAATTTATGGTTCCTCCTCTTGCAACCATCACTTGACACTCTAGTGCTGGATATAGGAAGCAATTTAATTCCTTGGCTATCTTAGAATGAATAAAATTATGGGTACTGCCCGAATCAATCAACACTATTACCTTATTCTTCTTGATATGTCCTTCTATCTTGATAGCTTTAGGAGTAGTAATTTCTTCCAATGCAATACAAGATATGGTCGGATTCATTTCTTGATGTTCGATGTGATCTTTCACTTCTTGAACATTTTTCTTCTTGATATGTCCTTCTATATTGATAGTTTGAGGAGTGGTAATTTCGGCCAGCATTACAAGTATGGTGGACATTTCTTCTTCATGATGTGATCTTTCACTTCTTGACCTTTTCTTGATATGTCTATCTTGAGAGTTTGAGAGTGTAATCTTTCCAAGCTTTACAATTATGGTCAGATTCATTTCTTCTTTCTCTAGGGTGTTCCTGTGTTAATCCTCTTCTTTGATGTTTCTGGATCAATTCTCTTCTCCCTTCATATCTATGTAAAATAATTTCTTCTCAACACACTTATGACCTTTAGTGTATTTGCTATCACAATTGTAACAAAGCCCCTTTTCTCTTTTTTCTTCCAATTGTTGTGGTGTAAACCTTGTAGGTTGTGGAAGACTAGGAGAAAAAACACTTCCATAATTATAGTTGTGAGTGGTGGGATTCCTTGTTTCCGTAATTTCGCTTGCAATTTTTCTTGCCAACTTGAATGCCTTCTCTAATGAATTAGGATCCCAAAGATGAACATCGTGTTGAAGGTTATCCTTTAAAGTCCCTATGAAGACATTAACCATTTTCTTCTCTGGAATATCATTTACCTATATTCAATTTTTGGAAGTCCTCAATGTGCTGTGCCATTGAGCCCTTTTGTTTGAGATTTATCAATTGGCTAAATAAGGTGTTTCTATTTGTATCCTCATAATGTGCTATCATTTCCTCCGTGAAAATTGACCACGTGACAAGTGGTTTACGAGAACAAATCCCTTCATGCCATAAAAATTGATTCGATTCTAAATAATTAGATGCAATACATACCTTTTGTAATAGTGGTACACCATGTATATAAAAATATTTCTCCAACTATAGTATCCAATTTACTGGACCCTTGCCATCAAACTTCCTCATCTCGTTGTTTCTTGATTTTAGGAGCTCGATCTTGAAACAATTGTAACTCTAGACTTTCAGATCTTTAAGTTTTGAAATTTCAGTTTGCAATAGCTCACTGAGTCCTCTTTCTAACTCCGCAAGTCTGATCACAATTGGATTCCTGAAGAAGGATTTATTCCCAATCTCCCACGATGACCTAATTATAGACCAGTTCAGTAGAGTGAACTTGTATGACGTGCCACGTATTACTGTTTCAACCTTAGGTTCTAAAAATTATACCCAAACAAAATACAATCCATCCTCTTTTTGTAACTTCTTATGAAATTTTAATTTGATGCTCAGGTAGAATGTTATGATGATTTTCCCAAGGTCACTTGTTTAGGATTTAATTCGAGAGTCTACAAAAACCCTAACTTCCTCAGATCATATATCTGAAAATATAGTGAGACAATATCTGAAATTCGGACTCGAGGTTCAGACCGATTTCCTCTCAAATCGGTTTTTTTTTAGCTTCTGAAATTTCGTAGCGAAAACGTTATAGCGAAAATTCCACGATGACCTGTTTTAGATGAAATTCTGGAGCTTACAAAAACCATAACTTCCTCAGATCATATCTCCGAAAATATAGAGAAACAAGATCTAAAATTCGGACTCGAGGTTTAGCGCGATTTCCTATCAAATGGGTTTTTGTTTTTGCTTCTGAGATGTCACAGGGAAAAGCTATAGTGAAAATGTGACGATGACCTATTTGGAGCAACAAAACCCTAGAATCTAAAGCTTTGATACCAAATGTTATGAAACCAACTCACAAAAAGATAGAAAAGATAAATCAACGCCTTATAAATAAGCCTCTTTGAGGGGGAAACCTCCTTTACATTCCACAAATGAACAATTCTTGGATGATACAAATGACAAGACCTACTTTCTATATATAAGAGTCTAAGGTGTCATAATATAATCAGAGTCGACATAACAATAATAATGTAAGGGCATAATAATAACAATAGTGGGATTCTATGGAGCACAATAATAACAATATGGGGACTACATGGGAACAAAAATATAATAAAGGGATTGTACTAATAATAATAAGGGGTTACACTAGTAGTATAGGGACCTAACGGAGGTTGTGACATGTGTTATAGATCAGCTAGGGGCCATCCCCAAGACCCGGGCGCCTATTCCATCACATACTTCCTACCATTAGAAGGGAAGTGATACTAGAACACCACTACAAAGAGAAACCCAAGGGCGTAGGAATCTAGATGAGGAGACTCAGAGGGACCTCAGGAGGAGGAAAGTGTGCTTTTATTTTCGGGAGCCATGGGCACCAAGCCATCGGTGCACATCGGGGAAGCCCCAATATATTGAAATCTTTTCAGATATTGATCTATAGGATGATTTGGAGCTGGAGTATGGCGGGGGAGAAAATGAGGGGTTGGCAGAGAGGGGACAACCACCGCTACCACCACATGGAGGAGCATATTTGACACCATCTGGGGGAGTCCTTGCTTCCTTATGCGGGGTCCCAAAATTTCTGACCCTGAGGATCAGAGGCATAGTGTAGGGGAAACATGTCTCAATCCCAGTAGACAATGGGTCTACCCACAACTTCATTGATGATCATATGGTTAAGATGAGAGACATCACCACAAAAGATTTTGAAGGGTTTTCCAGTCTGGTGCCAGGGGACAGGGCAATGCAGTGAACTCAGTATGTTCCTGCCTTGACAATGACCATGGGGAACTACTTGATGACAAACCATTTCTTCGTAGTGGACATACCGCACACCAACATAGTGATAGGTGTCCAATGACGATACTCCCTTGGTTGAGTCAACACCAATTGGAGGAACCTAGACATAGAGTTCACCGGGCCGAATGGCAAGCTAGTAGTCCTTAGGGGCATGCACTCATATCTCCATAGACACTTTCAACACATCAGATGGAGGCAGATTTGAGGCACAAAGACATAGCATGGGCTATGGAGCTGAGGATTTCAGAGGCTTAGGGATAGGCCCAAACACCACACCTGGATACATGCCATATTAGACAAATACTCAGTGGTATATGGGGACATTCCACTAGCGTAATCACTAGACAGGAGATTCAAGCACACCATTGAGTTGGAGCCAAGTGTGAAGGCAATTATTACCACCCCTTATAGGCACCCCAAGGCATATAAGGATGGTATTGAGAGGGACATCAGGGAGTTGTTGGATTTGGGCCACATTAGGCCAAGTTCCAGTCTTTTTTCTTCTTCAGTGGTGCCAGTGAAGAAGAAGGATGAAAACTTGTGCATGTGCATTGATTATATGGTGCTCAATAAGAAGACTTTGAAGAACTGATACCCCATCCCGTGCATTGATGAGTTGATAGATGAGATTTAGAGGAGCTAAGTACTTCTCTAAGATAGATCTGCACTCGAGGTACCATCAGATCAGGGTGAGGGATCAAGACATCCCTAAGTCAACCTTTTGATGCCATTATGGGCATTTCGAGTTTTTGATCATGCCCTTTTGGTTGACCAACGCACTTGCCACCTTCCAGTCATGTATGAACGATGTGTTCTGGGGGAAGTTTAGGAGGTTTGTATTGTTTTTCTTCGACAACATCTTGATCTATAACATAACCTAGGAGGAGCCCCTGCAACACCTGGAGGCGGTGTTGCGTATTTTAGAGGAACTACAATTTTATGCCAAATTGTCCAAGTGTGAGTTTGGGTTGACTGAGATGATCTACGTGGGGCACATCATTGGCACAGAGGGGGTGAAGGTGCATGAGGAGAAGATTCAGGCTAATTTGGATTGGCTGGTGCCTAGATATGTGACAATGTTGAGGGGTTTTTTGGGCATATGCACCTATTAGCAGAAGTTCGTCAAAGGATTCTCGCCCCTCACAGATTTAACCAAGAAGGGGGATTTTGCATGGACAGATGGACCCTAGTCAACTTTTAATCACCTCAAGGAGGTGATGAGCAGTTTCTTGGTGTCAGCACTCCTAGATTTCACTTAGTCGTTCACAGTGGAGTGTGATGCATCAGGAGAGGGGATTGGGGTAGTATTATCCCAGGATAGGCATCCCATTGATTTTGAGAGCCGAAAGCTCCTACCACATGAGAGGTCGTATTCTATATATGACAACGAGATGTTGGACATCATGCATATGTTGGCCAAATTCCAACAATATTTAGTGGGTAATCGATTTCGGGTGAAGACATATCACAATAGTCTTCGCCACTTCATGGGGCAATAAGTCTCAATGACAGACAACAGAGATGGGTCTGCAAGGTGCATGAGTATGATTCTGATATTGAGTATGTTCAGGTAAAGCACAATGTAGTGGCCGATGCACTATCTAGGAGACCCGTAGACCTCTCACTCATGAGAATTTTCCATGGCTGGAAGGCACAATTGTTGGTAGAGCAGTCCAAAGACTAGTGGGCATGTGATATATTGGAGGGAACACACACAAACGCGTGCTACAGGGTGATGGTTAAGGTCATATATTATAAGGGGTGCATATGTTTGTACCAGGCTCACAATTGAGGGAGAGGATACTCCATGAAACACATGATTACCCATTATTAGGGCATCAAGGGTTCAATAATACGTACATGGCAATCAGAGAGCGCTTCACTTGGAAGGGCCTCAAGGGGGACGTGTATAGGTATGTGCAGGAGTGTGAGGCATGCTAGAGGAACAAAGGGGAGTTGACCCATCCTACTGGGTTGTTGCAACCTCTTCCCATTCCTGAGGAGAAATGGGAGAGTATCTCCATGGATTGCATCACAGGGCTTCCCATAGTGAAGAGCAAGGATTGTATGTGGGGGTTGATCGACTGACCAAATATGCCCATTTCTTCGCCATTTTGACCTGGTATTCAGGCTCACAGGTGGTCGAGTTGTTCTTCAGGGAGGTCTTCTGTTTGCACTAACTACTTAAGAACATAGTCAATGACATAGATAGTTGGTTTATGGGGCGATCCTGGAAGGATCTCTTTCGATTAGTGGGTACTGAGCTCACCTCGAGAATGAGTTACCACCTGTAGATGGGTATTCAGATAGAGCGAGTTAATAAATGGTTGGAGGTCTATCTCATGAACTATGTGACCAGGCAACAAAGCACATGGATTTGATGGTTGCACTTGGGCGAGTATTGCTACAAAACCACTCATCACATGTCCATTGATATGTCACCCTTCCATGCTTTATATGGTTATGATTCCTTATCTTTCGCTGATATTGTTTTTGGAGACAACAAGGCCCCAAAGGCCAAATCCTTGGATCCTTGAGATCCAAGAAATTCTCAAGTCTCTCAAGGACAACTTATTGACAACACAAAATCAACAAAATATGTATGCTGATAGGAATCATATTGAGAAGCATTTTGAGGAGCGAGACTTGGTGCACCTACGACTACAACCATATAGATAGTATACATTGAATTAGAAAGGGGTCAAGAAGCTACAACCACGTTTTTATGGGACATATAGAGTGGTTAGGAGAGTTGGAGAGGTGGCCTACGAGCTAATACTTCCCCCCCGGGGGCAATATTCACAACATCTTCCATGTTTCGTGCCTCAAGAATGCGCTGGGACAACATGTGATGATAGCTATAGAGTTTCCCCCACTTGATGAAGAGGGGCATCTGGTTTTGGAACAGGAGACCATTCTAGAGACTTGGGAAAGGAAGCTAAGGAACAGAACCATCAGAGAATTTTTAGTGCGTTGGAAGAACTTTTCAGATGAGGGTGCCACCTCAGAGGGTGAGCACATATTGGAGCATAAAACATTGAAGTTGCTTAAGGACAAGCAACATTTGGGAGGGGAGGATTGTAATGTCCCTTCCTAAATTATTTAGTTACAGGTTTTATTTCCCACAATTTTTGCATGGAACCCACTCAATTTTGATAGAGGGACTTAGGGAAGAGAAGGAGGCTAAATTACTTTGTTAGTGGAATGTGGGGGTCGCCTACATGGGAAAAACACACTTGGCCAAGTGAAGAGTTTGAATAGACTTGGAGGGAAGTCGAACGACAAGGAGAAGTGGCCCACATGGGAAGGAAGGCCCACAAAATTATAAATAGGAGGAGCTCGTCTTCAAAAAGGCATATTTTGACATATTGAACTTGACCTTAGTTACTCGAGCTTCTTAGCTGGGTCACTCACTATTTAGCATGAGCTCTCCAAGTGGAGAACTCACCCTCTCTTTGAGGGACCACGAGTGCCCCTAGTGATATTTTCTTTCAATCATTTTGAGAGATTGCAGGTGGATATTTAGAGTCCCCAACTCAGCCGTCATTCAACTAGTGCGTACTCCAGGAAGACGCAGTAGACAATTCAGTGGCTTCCCAGGGAGCAATTTCCGAAGGATTTTTGGTAAGGAAGTATAGGGGAAGACTAACATTTGGGTGGATTTTGGGAGCTGGATATTTTTGATTGGTAGCAGCATGATTGCCAACACTCAGGGCCAACGCAGGAATTCCTCACTGGGCACACATGGGAATTTGTGGGTCAGTTTGTGGAGTGAGTATTTGTTGGGAGAGATAAGGGAACATTTAGGAAGGATTATCTAGACATTCTATGTTTTATGAGGGCTCATTCACCCGTTACAGGCAGGCCGTATATTACAACACTTGGAGGAGGACGCAACTCTTAGGACACCGAATTTCTAGGGTCAAAACCAAGCCAAAACCTTTCTAGGTTTTGATGGGTTTCACTTGAGGAGTGTGGGGCTAATTTGGTATAATTTTATGAGCACTGGAGATGGGGTTTCTAGAAGCACCTTTGCAATAAACAGCACTGTTTCACAAGGGTAGCACAGAGCATCACTGCAACAACTATTTCGGCCATCTGGGTTTGACATATTATCGCCTGGGCTTGATCATGCTTGCCTTTGAGGAAAGCCCAGGTGAACCTCTTCCATACTACTATACTTTGCTCCCAGATTATAATAAAATGGCTCAGTTGTTGGATATTTATGGACTTTCTATGGGTGTGCACCGAATGTTTTAATTTCTTGGTGTTGTTTCTATTGTTTGCTTTGCATATCACTATTTTTCCTAGTTTGGGACATTACATATTCATAAAGGAAATCATAAGATTGCATGGAGTTCCAAAGAAAATGATCTCGGATAGAGACACCAAATTCACTTCAAAATTTTGGAGAAATTATTTGCAAGTCTGGGAACAGAGCTATCATTCAACACAACATACCATCCTTAGGCCAATGGGTAGACAAAAAGGAAAATAAAAATTTTTGAGGACATGTTAAGGATATATTTAATGCACCAATCAAGGAAGTGAGAAGAATAGGTTTACACTCGTAGAATTTGCATACAATAATGGGCATTAAGAATCACTGAAAATGAGCCCATTTGAAGCACTTAATGGGAGGAATTGTAACACTCCTATCAACTAGAGCGATCCAGTGAATAGAGTCCTCATTGGACCTGACATGTTGAAAAACATGGAGCAGGAAATGCAAATCATGAGAAGAAATTTAAAAGTGGCACAAAATAGGAAGAAAAGCTATTCAGAGCAACATAGAGTTCACAAATAATTTCAATTTGGGGAACATGTTTTCCTACGAGGTAGACCCAAGAAGAGCTCCTTAAAATTTGGCTCATGTGCCAAGCTAACACCACAATTTTGTGGGCCATTTGAAGTGCTCAAAAGAATAGGGCTGGTGGTATACATATATGATTTGCCTCCATCAATTAGAGTACATGATGTTTTCCATGTTTCATTGCTTAAAATAATGTGTACGATGCTAATCATGTAATTGATTGGTCCGTGTTACAAGTAGAACGAGAGGGAGAGTTTCAACCGAAACCTATATGAATCTTGGATCGGAGGCATCTCATGCTCCAAAACCGAGTAATAGAGCAAGTCAAAATGTAGTGGAGGCACTTTGGGCTGAAGGAAGCCATGTGGGAAATCGCTGACTTGATGCATGAAACTTATCCTTTCCTATTCACTGAGTAAATAAATGTAAATACATTGTAAATTTTGTACATAGTTGTGTATATAAATCTCCATATCAGCGATGCTGGTCTAAATAATGTTTTGTTGCATATGGTTATTGAACATTGAGGATGGTGTTCCCCCACAAGGTGGAGGAGACTGTGACATCCCTTGGTTAATATTTCTCTCATTGTAAATAATTGTAATAATTTAAATGTCTGATAGAGGGACACATATTTTATTGCTTGAGTGGTTTTAAATGGGTTGTTTGTGCCGTAAGTTCATTGAAAGAAGAAGGGACATGTCCAAGTTTCCTTTAGCTCCAAAAAAAATCAAGAAGAGGACAAACTATTGAAGGTAGCATGTGCTACACTGTCCTAGGAGGTTGATTGGCATGCAACCATGGAGAAATATGGGTAGTTAAAATGTTGGGAAGAGGGAAGAGGAAAATCAATGACCGGATCACTCTCTCTCTCTCACATGCATATGTAGAGAGAATAAGCTCTCCAGGGGCGCATAGAAGAAGTGAAATAAAGAACGTAGAGAATGTTGCAGTAAAAAAAAAAGAAGGAAAATTTCCTCCAAGGGTGGAGATGAGAATGTTGAGAAGGTAACAACCATAATTCATTGTTAATCTCTAGAGGAATTGAAAACCAACTGAAGAATCATCATAAAGGCTTGTTGGGTAAAGCATTGTAGAGAGTAGTGGCTTTCCTGATGGCTGAAGAACCGTTGGAAGCTTGTGTATTGATGAACTACTAGTTAGGAGAGAAGCACCCAGGTATTTGGGGAGCTGATGAACTACCAAGTGATGATAAATTTGGTGCTTTATCTCACTAATGAATTATCTGATAAAAGGGACTCTATGATCCTACAATGGATTATCCACTATTGAACCTTCCTTTGTTGTGGAATCTCTTCTCTTGAAAGTGAGTTAAAATCTTTATACTATGGTATCTTGGCATGGATGTTCATCATATATGAAAAGTATGGGAGAACTAGGTGGAAGCTTGTGTAGCTGGTGGATAACGGTAGAGTGACCTTGTGATGTCTTTTTTTAGTCATTTAATTGTTGAAAATTTCCCTTATAAAAAACTCCTCCTTAAGCTGTGGAGTATGGCTCGGGGGTGATAGCTACAAGTAACTATGGTTGTAGCTTGTCTATGGGTTGGGTGGAGAGCTGAAGTTTTGATCTTAGTTGTGAGTCCATCTTGCTGCATAGGATAGGTATTTACTTGGTATTTTTATGTTAAAATATATGTACATGTGTATGGTAATGGATAAATGATCCCGCTGATACTAAGGAATGCGAATTTCTATGTGTGAATGTATATTAGATTTCCTATATACATGTATGAGGAATGACATAGTTCCTGTATGTTTAATAGATCAAATCTTAGTGAACTCTAGATCTGTAGAGATGGCAAAGTCTCAGTGTTATCTCATTAAATTTTAAAGTATGCTTGCAAGCTCGTATCGTTGTTGTTTCATTTCTTGTTCTTTATCATGTTGACCTGCTAAGAAAAGGACATGCATATCCTGTTGCGGCAGAAGTACGGGTAAGATCCTTGTATACATGATAACTGTAGTCATTTGCATGTCCTATGTATATCTTTTCTAGATGTATTGTATTCAAGTTTCAGGGATTGTGCCCCTATGTATTTTTCAACAAGTTTCATTGATGTTGAAAGCTTAGTGTAATGGCTTTGTAACCTTCATGCATTGAGGGAGGAAGTGAAATCATGAAGAATACGTCGCTCGGTTCAAAAGGATGGAACACCTCGGGTATAGGCAATTTCATAAAGAAATTAGAAAATTTCCCAAGCGTAAAAGACTCATAGAAACACATTGGAAATATTGGTGGGACCTTCGAGGTTAGGGGTTGGGTCAGTCGGCCTTATTGGCTGAGTCGGGGCCACAACCTAGTTCGACCCAAAGCAGGTCGGGTGGGACTCGCCAGGTTAGGGGTCGAGTTAGTCGACTTATTGGTCGAGTTGAGGCTGGAACCTAGATGGACTCAAAGCAGGTCAGGTGGGACTTGCTAGGTTAGGGGTCGGGCAGTTAGGCTTGATAGGATAATAGGTGGGAGTTCGGGCGAGCCTCTAGGTCTGGGTGAAGGACTTCGATGCATTCGTTGGTGGTTTCGCAAGGAAGTGAAAACCTCTGACCACAAGGTAGATGCGCCTTCTACGTAGGCTTGCCAAGTGGCATAACGCCACGAGGGCACTTCGTGGGGTATAGGTGGGTGCTATGTGGGGGTTAAGGATGACACGGTGGAATGTAGTGTGTTGGGTTCAAATGATCACATCTCTTCATCTAGGTGTCAAATCGAGGAAAAAATTATATCGTTGGAAAAGTCTCGAAGATACGAACACAACAATGTTATCTCTTTTAAGTTATGAAATAGTTAGAAAGAGTGAAATTTTAGACCCCATTTCCATAGGGATACGATGGAGATTGGGTCAACATTGTAATTACCTCCTTCTGACCTTAATTGGGGCAAGGGATTATGGGAGGGTGTGTTACAGGATCTTCCTAATCAAATGAAGTTGCCAAAACTTCAAGAGGGGGAGATGATGTTTCAAAAGGAGATTCCAAAGATTGATCCAAGATAGATATCCCCTCTTCAAGATGTGGAATCTCATTATCAAATTCATGATATGTCTTTACATAAGTGAATTTATTCAAACAATCAAGTTGTTTCTCAACCATATTGCTAGTGTTGGAATATCTAAGAAAAATATATCTTTGGGAATAATGTTTTTTTGTTTTGTTTACCTCATCATAAAGACAATTTTCCTTGGAGGTATTTGAATACCCTAAGAAGATGCACCTCCCACTTCTTGTATCAAGTTTGTTTCTTTGCTTAATGGGAATCATGGCATAGCAAGTGGAATCAAATACGTTGAGATACCTCACTGAAGGAATGCAACATTACTACATTTCATAAGGAGTCTTATTTCTTGGAGTAGGAGATGGACATTTATTTTTCACATGCACTGCACATAGACTTGCATCAACCTAAAACATCATCTTTACATTTTTGAAAAGTATGATGGAACAAACCATATTCAAGATAGCCTTGCTCATTCTTTCAACTACACCATTTTTTTGAAGATTGTACGGTTTGATATTGAATCCCATGTTGTGAGTGATAGTTTTCAAATTCATTAGAGGCATATTCTCTTCCATTATAAGTACTGAAATAGCCAATATGTGATTGCACTTCATTTTGAATCCATATATGAAAATTTCTAAAAGTTTCAAAAGTTTGAGATTTTTTTTTCAACAAGTAAACCCAACACTTTCTGATGTAACTATAAAAAAACTATAATATATATTTTTATTGCTATTAGTATATGGAGTAGGCATAGGGCCACATAATTCATAATCTATCAGTCCAAGTTTTATACATTCTCTAGAAGTAGAATTCTGAAATGGTTTTTTGATGTGCTTTCCAAGGATACAAGGGTCACATTGCTTCATTTTCTTAGGAATGGTAGGAAAATTAGAAAACTATTATTTTTCAATAAACGAAGGCTCTCATAATTAATATGCCTAAATCTAGCATGCCATGGAAGAATAGATGACAATATACCTTCATCATGATGAATGATGTATGAATTGTTTTGTGTATGAGTAGATGTGTTTTTTTTTCTTTTTCTTTACTACAACAATATTTCATCCTCCACTCCAGTAGTGACAACCATTTGTCGGATGCCTTCATCATTTCTACTTTACCATCAAAGATATGAATATATTGGCCTTGCTAGAAAATGTGCAAAAGGAACAACATATTTCTTTCCATGTTTGAAAGATAGAGTACATCATGCAAAAGAAAATGAGGAAACCCAAACAATTTAAGTCTCATAGTGCGAAGTCTTAAGCGTTTGAAACTTGATTTCTATGTAGAATAGATTATCTTATCTACATTATCATCAAAATCTTCAAAGGAGTCTCTCTAGAAGGTCAGTGGCATGTTGCACCTATGTCAAGTAGCCATGCATCTCCCCAAGAAGAAGATGAAGCGTGAAACAAATTTTTAGTTACTTCAATATTGTCAACAACAATATAATGAGTAAATTCAAGTGCTTTACCTTTTTCTACTGATATTCATTTTGAACTTGTTTGTCTTTGATCTTCTTCTAGGGGATTCTACATGTTGATGCATCATATCCATTTCTACTGTAACTGATGCAAAAGAGATTAGATCTCTCTCTTTGATGGTGTTTTCCCTCTAATCTTTGGAATTCTTTCTTCTACATCCTTTACTATCACTTCCTCTAGGGGAATCATGTGATTGATTCTTGGGCCTACCTAAGTAAGGCACATTGTTTCTTCACGGAGCTGAGCTAATATCTTTCTCTTCCCAAAAGCTTTCTCTCATTCTGCAACTTCCTCTAGGGGAATCATGTGATTGATTCTTGGGCCTACCTAAGTAAGGCAAATTGTTTCTTCATGGCGCTGAGCCAATATCTTCCTCTTCTCAAAATCTTTCTCTTGTTCTGCAACTTTCTCTACTAGAGAGTCAAATTGTAGTGGACTTCAGTTGGTCAATAGATTGTAGGGATTCAAGATAGTGAGAGTATGTAGGGTAGAGTGCCTTGATGAAGGTTGTTAGAGGAATGCCTATCTTCACTCAAGTGGAATCTACGTCATACGTGATGGATCTCATTAGTTGTGCACAATGCAATTTTGAGGTGTAAGGGAACTAATTAGTTGTACAAGCTCAAATTTTGAGTAAGAGTCACACATGTCTTTTAATTTCTTTTGAAACTTCAAAAAAAAATTGTAATAGAAACAATATGACTCTTCACCTTTTCACTTACTGATGCTTCTTTTAGGGTATCGACTTTATTGTCTTTGTTCTTTAATATGGCTAGTTCCTTATCGATATAGGCTTGGTCCTACTATCATTTTCAAGTGGCAGCTTCTCCTTAGATGTCATTCCTTAGATGTCATTCCACAAATGGTTAAATATGAGCGTGCTTAGTACTTTTGGACCATTCTCTATAATTCTCATTGCCAATCAACACCATATTAAACATGACCAACACCATATTAACCATGACTGTGAGATAATACATTTTTAATAGAATTCTGAATTGATAAAAAGGTTCACTGGAAGACTGGAAACTTGTATTTATATGATTCAAGGATTCACGTTCACAATCGTGTGAGTAGGTGACAATTCAAGGATACCCTCAAAATCTTGTTGACACCCTTGAAATCAAGGATTCATACTCATATGTTGTGCCACCTAAATCTTGTTGACACCCTTGAAATCAAGGATTCATACTCATATGTTGTGCCACCTTCCAACAATACGATTAGTAAACTTGTTACCAATATAAAAATATAACAAGAGTCAACAACCCTACCTTACATTCTGACGTTATTTTTCCTTATACTGTTTCCAAGCATTGGGCTACGTTCCTGGGTATTCTAATCTGCATCTGAAAATGCACTTTGCTGAATTAATCAATTTACATCATCCACGGCAGAACCATCATTCTCTGGCTAACAAGTGGTAGGAGTTTCTTCAAATTCAAATGCTTGTAGTCTCTCATGGAGAAGCCTATGGCTCAGAGATAACGTAGATTTTAACGGTGTAGGCATAGGACTCGACTGATACCACTGTTAGCTTGGGTATGAATTATTCCACTGCAACAATGTGAAACATTGCAACATACTTTCATTGCAACATACTTTCATAATGGCTCTTGGTTACATTTTCCATGGTTCTGGGTTTGTTAGATATTCTGTATTCCTCTTTTACTTATTATTTATAGTTTTATTTCTCTTATATATTAAATTAATAAAATGTAAAACTAATGAGTTGTAATATTGTGGTTCTATTTTTTTTTTTTTCACAAATCATAATCATCATAATTTCGTAGCTTTGTGATTCTAATTTTTGATTCACGAATCATAACATCATAGATTCTAGAACCCTAGAATTTTAAAATGTTGTTAAAATGTTGGTTGGTATAGTAGGGTGGCATCTCATGGGATTTAGTATAACTGATTTGATAGTATAACTGATTTGAGAGACTCTAAAGCATGAATGGGAGAGAGGACCAGATTTTGATTTTTGTTTTTGTTTTTGTGTTTTTTTTTTTTCATATGATTAATGTTCATGGAGGGGTGGTCAAGGTTAATGTATTATTGTTGTATTTTTTGTAAGTTTAGAAATAATTATTGTTGTATTTTTTGTAAGTTGTTTTTTTAGAAATATATTTCATTACTTTGCGAAATAATATTAGTTAGGAGTTAATCACTAAATCAAATTTCTACGTTAGTTTTGTCATTTCTAATAACACTATTGTTAAATAGAATGAATAATTATGTTATGATTTTTACTCACCTTACCTTGTAGTGGGTTTTTTCTTATTTTCCATATAGCATGAGAATTATACTTATAATTGATTATTTTAGGACCATCAAAATCAATAACCATGTAGGAGTGCTATTTGTACTTTCAATTAAAAAGAGGTTTTTTAACTCTCCATGCTCTCCATTGCATTAGTCAATTAGTGACCAATGCCATTATTTGCGAATTTTGGTATATTTTGCTTCTTGTTTTTGTCAATTTTGGTGAAGGAGTCATGGCACACCTTATATTCAATCCTTTTTATCAAATCAACTATGATTTGAGTATCGTCAATAAATCGATAGAAAGGTCACTGTTACCCACCCATGTAGGTAACCCTTAGGAAAAACAAAATCTCTTATTGTTTCAACATGCTAGCTAGTAGCCCTATCATGATCCACATATAGCTAGCCACAAATGCTTCTCATCCATTTGTCTATCCTACTCATCCGATGAAGGTGATTTATTTATTGTAAGGTACATTAACTATTTTTTGTATTCAAGTGTTTTCATTTAATGTTTAAGGACATTCTAGTATGGATTACATGTTGAATTAGATGATATATGGCTTTTGGTTGTACACTTGTTCCCATGCTTCACCTTAATGGTTGCCACTTGCCCCTATGCCAATGTGACATTCCTTGAGACTTTTCTTTCATTGTTTAGGACATAACAAATAAGAGGCTCTAATTCGTTTTGTGTGTATATGATAATCCATACATTACACCTTCCATCTTCCCCATGTATCCACATCCCATCTTTGGGTTGATTGTTGTTTGCCACTAGTATTGGTTCCATATTTTCTTCATCCTTGAATAGGCATCTGGAAATTATGAACAAATTAAACTATCAAACGAGAACTGTAAAATCAAAACAAGAACTTTAGCCAAAAAACCCCAAAATACATGAAAAAACAACCCAAAAGTGTTGATGTTGCAACAACATTTTTTTTTGGGATAAATTTTCACATTTTAAAAAAATGATAGGGAAAACTATTTTTTTTGGGTGCAAAAAACACCTTGAAAATGAAAAATGTTGGTGCTAGAATAAAGTTTTTATTATTTTTTGGGTAAATTTTTAACATTTTTTAATAATGATGTTAAATATAAAATATCATGACTCTGAAAAACCTTAACATTCCAACAATTTTCAAGCATGGCATTAAAGATAAAACACCACATCTTTGAAAAACCTTAAAATTTCAATGATTTTAAGGCATGACATTAAAGATAGAATATCGCCTCTCTGAAAATCCTTCAACTTCCAATAATTTTCAACCACGGTGTTAAAGAAAAAATGCTTATAATTATGTCCAACCATAACGTTAAATATAAAATATCACGACTTAGATATTTTTAAAATTTTGACAAATTTTCAACCATGGAATTAAAACCAAAGATCATGACTATAGAAAACTTAAAGTTTTCAACATATTTCAATCATGGTATTATGAAATTTTTGTATGACTAAGACCACTTTAAAAGTGAACACATGAATGAAAGAGTCATTATATTAAGAGTAATTTCTTTTTTAAATGCTAAATGTACAACGATTTTAAAATTTTAGACCATGACATCTTGACACATTGCAACACAAATTTAAAAGTCAACCATCAAATTGACATATAATGTAGATGAACTCGACCCCTAGTAATGAAAACTTAAACACCAACCATGAAATTCACACATTATTGGGGCATACTCGATCTATTATAACAAAAACTTTAAAATCAACTATCAAATTGACACATTATGGGATTAGGTTGCTAGTCGAAGATCAACACGAACTTTGCAGATAATAATAATAATAAATAAATAAATAAAATGAAAAATAAAAGAAAACAAAAACTAAAGCATTGACAAAAAGGGGCAAAAGTTAAAAAAAATATTATATATTAAACATAAAAAATTTAAAAATATAAAAAAATCAAATATACAAAAATATTAAAATATAAAAAAAAATGCAAAAAAAAAATAGTATATAATATATATATATATAAATATATATATTATATTATATATAATATATATATATTATATTATTATATTAAATTAAAAAAATATAAAAAAATTCAAAAAACATAATTAAGGAAAAAAATGAAAAATATAATAAAAAAATAAAAACAAAATGACAAAAAAAACCCAATTAAATAATTAAAATAAAAAACATTAAAATAAATAAATAATATTAAAATAAAAATTTAAAAACATTAAACATAATTGGATGGAAAACCTCTTTCGGAATAATCACATATAATTTATTTGGTGTCAACGTTTTGAACCCGTTACTGGGGTTCATCATCAAGACAAACCCATTTATTCTGATGATGAACCCCAAGAGTGTGTTCGACACATTGACAATTGATAAATTATATGTGATTATTCTGAAAGAAGTTTTCCAATCATTAGGGATCACAAAAAAATGATTTTAGAAATATTGAAAATAAAGAACATCAAAAACAATAAAAACATAATTTTTTTTACTTAAATAAAAGATAAAAAAAATAAAACAATTTTGATTGAAAAAAAAACATTAAAAAATAAAAAAAAAACATGAAAAATCAAAATCAAAAAATAAAAAAGATTAAAAAGAAACACATCAATATTTAAAAATAAATAAAATAAAATTAAAATTAAAATGAGGCATCAATGGGCCCTTGCGGCCAAGGCTGATTCTAGGAATCATTTTAATGTGTTTTATTTTTAAGTTTGTTTGATTATTTTTAATTTTTATATGTACTTTATTATATTATATTAAAGGATTTTATTTTATTATTTGTTAATTTTTTTGTATGTTTTTAATTTTTAATTTTTTTAAAAATTTTTTTTTCTGATTTTTTACTTAAAATTTTATCTGAATCATTTTTAAATATAGCTGTTTCATATTATATTTTAATAAATTAAGAAACTAATATCATTATTTAAATTTATTTTTTCAAAAAATCTGTAATATTGGTTTAATAAATTAATTTAAATATTATTCTCAAAATAGCAATTATATACCGTTTATTATAGTTTAATAAATTATGAATAATATCATTATTTAATAAATTAAAAAAAACTAGCGTTAATATAAGCATTTTAATAATATGTTTATATTATTAATTTATATTTAAATATTACTTTTCAAATATAGCCATTACTTGAAATTATGTCTTTACATTGCTCTCTATTTAAGCCTTTGCCATGGCCTACCTCTTCATCTGGGCCTGATGATGAACCACACTTGTTGGTTCAAAACACGTTGGCCAAAAAATTCTCTTATGTGATTTCTACCGAAAGACTTTGCTTAGTTAAATAATTTAATTGTCATCATTTTTTTATATAAATTTCATAAAATTTGTTGTTTTTCGAAAATTTTAATTCAATTGGATCATAAAAGTATTTTATTTAACATGTATTTTTTGTCGAGTGTTTAAATTTAGTATTTTTTAGTGACAGTTATTTTATGTGTATTGAAGTATTTTTTTTTTTTTTATTGATAAGTGGTTGAATCCTGAAAATGACGCTTACCCTGTGGCTGAGAGGCCACAACTCAGGGGCTTCTAAGCTGTCAAAGTCATCCGGGGATCGCACCCGGCCCGAGCCACACCAGCAGAAACCATGCTGGATTTTTGGTATTGGTGAGACTAGAACCAGTGACCTTTACTTACGGAGTGCCTTAACAACGCGCTCTTTCACCGACTGTTCTAAATCTCTTTGATATGTGTATTGAAGTACTAATTAATGATATATAAATATATAAAAAAACTTAACCTCAAAATATAATGTTATTATTATTTTTTAAATTTTACAAAAAAAATAAAAATTTCATCATAAAAAACATTGCAAAGAACACATGTTTCGAAAACCCTTAAAAAATAAACATATTAAGACAAAAAACAAGAAGAGGAATAAGACAACTTGAAAAATGATAAAATATTCAACATATAAAAAAAAAAAATTGTGCATACTTAGGACATAAGAAAATTTAAAGTGTCAAAAATATGTCTTAAAAAAATGTTGATGCCTTTCAAATTCTGCATGAAAATCACCAACATTTAAAAAAAATTATTCACACTTAATACATTAGAAAATTTAAAGTGTCAAAAATAAGTCATCTTAAAAAAGGGGTTGATGTTGCATCAACACTTCTCAAAATCAACATGAAAATCACTAACATTTAAAAAAAATGTTCATACTTGATACATAAGAAAATTTAAAGTGTCAAAAATATGCTTAAAAAAATTTGTATTCTAAATTAACACTTTTCAAAATCGAATGATTTTGTGCTACCTCAAAAAAATGAGAACTTGATACAGTGCTCATTTGATAACTTTGTTTTTGTTCTAAAAGGTTTATGCAACAAAAATAAAATAAAAAACATGAGCCATATGTGAAAATGCAAAATATAGGTAGGGATAATGAAAGTGCATAGACAAAATCCTAGTTTGAGTTTCACCCCCCTCATTAGCTCTCACCTAGTTCCTGGCTAATGCACTATCTAAATGAAATAAACTTTGAATATCCCAACCTTGAAGATGAAATGCTTCATCTTTAAGGGTTCAATGATGAATTAGTGAAATCTTAAAATTGAAGCTATATATGTAAAGATTAATGATAAGAAACATGCACAAGAGGGGTGGTAAAAGTTGTTTGAGTAAAAGGATAACTTAGGGCCCACAATTGTTCATTCTTCACATTATAACACTCAAAGATGTTGGAATTTCATAGCTAATACAAGACTATGCAATCTTCCTTAAAGTAAACCTCATATCATGTCATTGATCACTTACACCCACTAATTGATGGGTCGGCTTAGGAATTGTTCTTCCCCTTAAATTTGGAAGTCATAATAATTAAGTCACTTGCTTTGTGTTCATGTTTGAGTTTGGCGACTTTGAAGTTTGACAAAAGTTCAAAAGTTAAAATGTTGGGGATAAATTTCAATGTTAAGTTTGACATAGTAGAAAATTTGAAAATCAAATTATAATATAAATTTGTAACGCTAAAAGTTATTGCAACTCTTTACTTATATATATATAAAATAAATGACCAAAAATAAATTAAGTATTAAAATAATTTTTAATATACATATTCTCTCGTATAATATTAACTGGTATAATTTTTTATCGAAATATTAAATTAAATTATATATATAAAATTTAAGTTTTGTATTACATTAAAAAAAATTATTAAAATAGTGTAGTTAAAGCTAAATGAATTTAAATAAATAAAAGTGAAAAAATAGTTTAAAAAACAAGTTATTTTATGTAAATTAAGAATAATAATAATCTATAGGTTGTCGTAGCTCATATTTATTCACATTATTATTGGAGTTTTACTAAGACAACTCCTTGTATCCCACAAACCTAATGTAACTTGTATTAGTCTCTCCCTTGTGGTCATAGTTTGACATTTAGAGACAACATCCCCATTAGTCCAACCCACCCTAGCATTTCTTTTAAAGTAGGAAGGTTTTAGGGTTTTTATTGTTTTTTAATTCTATTATTACGAACCTTATTGTAGTTTCTTACGATTCTAGACAAACTTTAGACAATTTTTAATTGAATTTCAAGTGAATTTCATGAAATTGTTCATGTTTGGTTTGTGTTCAACATGAGGTTCGACTTGAAGTTTGGTGAACCTCATTGAATAAATTTGGCTGACAATGAAATTCAAAGAGCTTCGAATTTAATCGATTTTGTTCACCAAACTTGGTTACTTAGCCTAATAGAGCCTTATGATAACCCTCTATTAGCGATGTTGGATGTCGCCAATAGTAAGGGGTTTTCCCGATATGAAGTCCCAATTGGACCTCACATTGTTTGGGATAGGAGCCCCATTCAAAACAAAGACCCGTCTGCCATTTATACTTAGATATTTTCCTTGACTGCAACTAACACATAAGGGATCACACATATACTTTGAGATAAGCAAGTAAGTTAGCCCTGTAAATCATACAATTGTAATGTATATAAAATACTTCCATGAGCGGGAAACGAAAGAGTGAGCCTTTAGAAGAAAAGTAATGGTATTATCTTAATAAAGACACACACATACATAGAGAGAATCGTTGATTAATTTGAAAAATAGTTCACAAAGTAACATCGATCATGAAAGAAAGAACACACATACAACAAGATGTATACCAAATCCAATGAAATAATTTATTTTCTTTATACATATGAACACAAACATATATTGTAAACATTAAAAGAACAGTCTTACAACATCTGTGATACATGCATGAAAATTGCGTTGGCTTCGAGAGCTTCAAGATATTAAGTGAAAGTTCCAAGATATAGAATTACAATGATACATCACTAACCCCAATGGTGGAACATTAAGCCACCATTTTCTCATCAAAAGAATGATCTTCTCTCCTATGCCAAGCTTGAGAAGTCAAAGCTAAAAGTCTTTTTCTTGAGTTATGAGGGTTTATTTATAACAAATGAGGTGATCTTTCACCTGCCATGTGATTCTTGATCTACCTCATTAATCTTGAGGTTCCATATGACTTTTGAGCTCCTACAAGACCTTTGGACTTCCTAGTGACTCTTCATATTCCATGTGTGACCCTTGGGCTTTCACACATTTTACATTTTCCATTTCTCAAAGTTACACAATTACATTCCACCAATATTGTGGTGAAAATACATAGAACAAAATAACACTCTTGTGTTTAGACTTTGAGAAGCTACAATATGGCCATTGTTACATGAGACTTTATTGTAATGCATCGATGCCAAGTTCTTCTCTTTGCTACTATGTCTTCAAATTTTCATGATTGATCTGAGATGTGCTTCATCTTCACCCTAGAAAGGGTTTGGATAAGTATTGGAACCTTCTAGGTCAACATGAGTTGCCATCTCTCTGTCGTGGTCAAATATTCCTTTATTCCAACATGATAAAATCTTTGTGTCTCATCTCCACAAGTGTCTTCTTGAAACCTCTCCTTAATGACCTCCTTGAACATCATCTTGCCATGTTATGATGATATCACCTGCAAATGAAGTTCACTCATGAAAATACATTATTAGTCCCAAAATCACCTAATCTATCTTGTTGGCTCATGTAAGATGCTGATTGTGACAGGAAAATGCGTAAGGATTGAGAGAGAGGCCTTCTTGGGTGTAGAGTGCGGAGTCAGGATGTAAGAGGTGTAGGTTTGGACACTGGAAATGCGCACTATACAATGGAAAGAGAGAGAGGTAAGGCTTGGGTGTAGAAGGAAAGTCTAGGAGACATGAATGACAAACTTGCTCACTGAGGATGTGAAATGCACTATGATTGAGGAGGTGACTCTAGGTATTGCACAGGTTTCCACTACAAGGGGTAAGGGATGTCCTCACTTTCCACTAGGAGTGCACAATGCACAACACAAGGCAAGGATGAGGCTTGCGAAGTGGGAGAGTGTAAGCAACAAGGGTTAGTGATTATTCCCTAAGGGTGCAAAATGCGCTTGTGAAGGGAGTTGTCCTCAAGATGTGCGTAGGGAATAGGTTTAGGAAATAAGAGTCTCATCAATGATGCTTATGAGTGCGCAATGCACTCATCACTTAAATGGAAGTTGAATGTATTCACAAATTGCGCATGATGTGAGGACAAGGGGAAACTCCAAAATTAACTAAGTGTGAGATCAATAAGATGAGAGAGGGAGAGTTAGAGCATACAAACTAGTCTTGGACATGATCACACACACATACACAATCAAGCAAATTAAAAGAATATGCAAGTACCTAAAATCATCATGTATAAATAGAAACGGCAACAAAATGACACTTATCTCGAAGTGAGACAATTAGGATGCAAATCTTTATGATAGAAGTGTTGATTGCAATAAAAAAGTATGCTATGCCATGGGAGTGTGTCCAACACATGTTCTTGTGATATATTGGATCAACTAATGTAAGAAATTATGCTAGAGTTGCCTCTAGAAGGTGCACCGAGGTGTTCTTAACAAAATATGTGGAAGAAAGCTAAAGTAACCCATGCAAGAGAGAAGGCAAGAAAAAGCAACACATGCGAAGGAGAAAGAAAGAAAAAGTGACAATTGAGAAAATCACTCGAAAGATGGTTCATTTGCAACTAAGAATGAGGATGACATCACCTTTTGAGGGATTTTAGTTCAAACTTGTGGGTTAAATGCGACTTATTTTTATGTTTTATCATTGAATTAGCTATATTTTGGGGTAATTTATGACCTATGGAAACTTGCAACCATAATTAACAATTATTTTAGGGATTTAAGACTAATTTTAGATAGAATCACTTGGTTTCCCTCATATAAATAGAGGGAGGTTGATTTCTCTTGATATCCTTGTCACAAACTGGACCTCTGGATAAATTCATTTTGGGATGCTTCTATATCATCATCGAAGCATGATAGATTCATGATGGAGATTAATTCACATTGCTTATCTATCTCTCTTGTGTGCTATGCAACACTGATGTAACAAAATTATTAGGGAGGATAAAGTTTATTGGATGGTTCTCTCTCTTGGGTGATTATGAGTGATTCTATGATGATATGTGCTAATTTATTGTAAGTATCTTCTTCCATCTTGTACTTGTTGAAAAATTAGGGTTTAATAACAAATTTACCAAGTGTTGTTGATGCTTTATTGCTTTAACATCTCTTTGAACAAGATTTCTATCAAGTTTCTCTTGAGGAAACTAAGTGTATCTACCTCCCTTTTAATCTCCTAAGAAGATAGAAGGAAGTTAGGGTTTAAGGAATTGAGGAACACAATTTTATCTTTCTTTCTTTTCTTCAAATTTCTTCCATCATTCCTCTTCCATAGGTTTATTTTCCCTTAGAATCCATTAACCCTTGATAGAGAAAAGGAATTAGCCTTATCTCTCGTTGCAAACCTATAAAATAAAAAATAAAATCCTAAACTTTTATCTTTTATGTTTTTTAAGGGTAAATTAGGTTTAGGTTACAACAAAATCATCATTTTTCAATTTTCCTTGGACCACATTGTCCTAAGGTTAAAATTTGTATGCATTCATTTGGAAAAGTAAGACTATAATATTACATGCATTTTTTCAGCCATAATTTGGGATGACGTAAATGTTTTATTTTGTTGCTATATGTGTTTTCAAGCATTGAAAATTGTGTAACTTTTTCCCTTAATTACTCATTGATCATCCTTAATTTTACACTTATTCTGGGGTTGTTTTCTTATTGCTATTATAGAACTTTTACATGTTGTAAATTTGTAATTAAAACCCTAGTTTATAATAAAGTATATTTTGTTGATTGCAAGTGTTTGGGTACCTATTTAAGCATCTGATCCTAGTCTAATTAAGCCCTCTATATTTAGCCTTAGGGACCTTTGAACTCACTCTTGAAATTATACTTAATTCACCCAAAATATTAATAATTGCATATTTATCCTTGGGTGAATCTTGTAGTAGAACCCTTAACGGGTATTTAGCCTAAGATTCTTTGGGTTATTTAATCCCTAAGATCTAGAAGGGAACACTCTCTTGTGGGGATTTTATCTAACCATATAAAGCAAGGGAATATTTGTTGAGATGATAGTCGTAATTCTCCCATTGTTTCTCTCAATCTAGATTGCTTAGTGAGGCTTTACACTATGGTGTTTATTTTGTAGTAACAATCACTATCATTGTCACTATGGATAGTAAACTTTGGTGATCTAAATTTTTATTTAATGTTCAAGATTAAATATTTGTTTTCTTTCCATTTCCCATCTGAATTATGAAATTTAAGATGCGCTAATGCTTTTGTTTTGTTTTTTGAACCAAGTTTGGAGCTACATATTTGAAAAAAGGTTGAGTCTTTAATTTGAATGTTATATTTAAAGTTTAGAATCCTACAATTGGGATCCTATCCTCTAATTGGAATTGATTCCCCTGTCCACCTAAATGAACCACAAAACTAGAACCATGCCTACAAACTTATTAAGTGGATTCAATTTTTGGAAATGAATTTGGTTTGCATCTGTATTACCATTCATCTTTTAGAATCTAGATGAATCATTTAAAAACACATAATCATGATCATGAATTCAACATAAACAAATCATCATAATCAATTCAACATAAACATTGTCATCATAATTAGTGATTATTATAACATTCAACATATCCTCAAGTTTATGTTTCCAATTTCAATCATCAAAATCATCACCAAAATTAATAATGATAAATGCACACTACATGGTACAAATTACAAAATGAACTGAGACTGACAATTTACTATCATATGACATATCATGGTATTCAATGTTCATTTTTTCAAAAGTTTAAAACATCAACATAAATTACATTTACATATCATCAAATATGTCTTCATCCATGTAATTAAGATCCACATAAACTTTTGGATCCTCTCCATGAGTGGGAGCATTTCTGCTATGTCCACTTGAAGATGTAATTGTTGGTGCCCCCTCATTAAACAAAGTCATATGAGACATGACATTATACGTCATATCCAAGTCAGACAACTCTGATTCCACATCTCATAGTTTGGTGGGCCCTAATTTGTATTCATCACTCTTGTTTGATAGAAGGTGAATGTTCAAATGAACATACACTATTTCATCAGCCTTCTTGGAGCTTAATCTGTTTCGCTTCACTGAATGGATGAAGCCATATGTACTCTAGTTCCTCTCCGCTGAGGAGGAACTCACAACTTGTGATAAGCTCTCGATGGCCAATTTTTGAATATGTGGAAGTTCCCCACCATAGTATTTCCACTAATCAATTGGACTTAATATGGTATTGTCCTGCATAGAATCAAGATTTGCATCCAAACCCTTTGATCCCAAAAAATGAGAAAACTTTGAATGAATCCAAATCCCAATATTAGGATCTACAAATAAATTTCTAAAATCTTTATTAAATCCTTGTGATACTTCTAGGTATTTGTTTGGTGCGTTTCTTTCTGGATTACTTAACAATTCTGTAGAATAATATTTTGGATTCACTACATAGGCCAAAAGGTGCAATGGGATGGTCATCTTGTTCCAACTTTTGGTCAATATATTTTTTACTTCTTTGTAAACGACTTCATATGGGTCCTTCTCCTTGTCATTTATAACCACCCTTATCTTCTCTATCATGCAGTCAATTCCCTCATACACCTCTCCCAAATTAGGCATATATGTGTCAAACATGCGTAGTAAATCCAAAACTGACTTAGTAAATGCCAAGAGGTACTCCACCCTATCCCACCATTCATCATCAACAACCACCCTTTTCATTGCTTGTGCTCTTTCAGTTTGAGATTGCCTCCATTGATTCCAAAGAGAATTGCATACCATTGATTGTAATGCTTCTTTCACCTACATAAGCCTTTTTAATATTATTATGTGAGAAGAAAAATGAGTCTTGACAACCTTCAAGTGTTAATGTTTCAATAAATTAACAATCATAATTGATTGAATACCTATTATGATTCATAAATCATGACTTATTTGAGAATCCAACTTACTCATTTCAATTTACAGTCATAACAATTATAATTTATGAAACAAAATTTAAAGTTCAAGTACCTTAAGGAGCTCCAACTTTTCATATTCCCTGTATATGCCTTGGGACACATGGTGGTTTGTGATGAAGGCTTGAATTTATTTCCCCCCTTCAATAATAAGTCAAATCCACTCAATTTGCTTCCCCATATTGCTCAACATGAGTTTCAATGAATGCACAACACAACGGATCCAAAATATGTGTTGATATTTGCCTAATTAGGTCTACTACTCTACACACTGTTGTATTGTCAATTATTACTTGGACAACATTTTACGGCCCTACCATTTCAATTTCTTGAATAGAAATATCAACGATAAATTGGGAATCTTTCAGCTAGCCCTCACAATCCAATGCCTTCAAAAACATTTCCCCCTTTGGGCTCTGAGAAATCACGTTGATCATATGCCTATTCCTTTGATATTTCCATCCATTAGAAATGATGAACACCCCTGAAATGTGCCATGAATTATGAATGGGGTTTAATTTAGCCTCCAAATCTAACTTCTCAAAGTCAACAACGTAGTGTGTACCTTCTTATATCCAAGGATCTTGTACCATTTTGGGGCTTCATTCACTACTTTGATAATATTTACCCAATAAGGAGATCACACAAGTTTAAAGGGAATGCCATTTCCATAAATGCATTGACTTATAGTTGTGTATGCCTTCTCTTGAGCATCATTATTAAAACTCTTTTCAAGCGGTCCCAAATTAGGTCATGTTGAACTAATTATTCCAATTCCATAGAGGGAAGTGGAGGCTTTGCTAAATATGCTTCCAACCTTGTTGATTGTTTTCACTGAGAGGAAAAATTTGTCTCATTTTCTTTAACATCTTCCTCATCTTGTTCTTTCTAATATTTTGCAATTTTTTCTTTACTTCAACCTTTTCCATCTGTCCCATTCTCTTTAGGTGGGCAAATGCATATTTGAACCCCGTTGCCTCTTAATGCAAGTAATTATGCTTTAACCTAGTTGTATGATCCATTAAAATTATTTTTACATTCACTGCAAACCCATACCAATGATCCCCTTCCTTGGATCTTCCTTACAAAAATCACGTACTTCCAAAGTGGTGACTTTAGATCAACTTTATTGGCCAATTCAATTTATTATTCCTCATTATTAATGGATGAACTTCAAGATGCCATGATGATGATGTAAATGAAAATTGCAAAATAAAATAAAATAAATCTTGAAATTAGAAGATATAAATTTAGAAGAGCAATTGTGCTGGTAATAAGAGGAAAATTTTAATAATTGTTAAGATTAATATTAATAATGCACATTAGTGTGTATCTACCAACCATTGAAAAAAATATTTGTTTGATGCAACACTAATTCAAACATAGAAGATCAAACTTAGACAATTACTGTGTAATGAATGCCATGTTGACTAAAAGACAACAAGAGGCAATGAGGAAGTAGTGCATTTAATCATTGAACAATGAATACGTTCCTCCATCAACTCATCCAAAACATAAAATTCAATAAGTAAAATTACCTTATGCCATTCAAATAGGCTAGGTTGTGCATAATTGATGTGGATTGCAACTTGAATTGCATATTTGTGTGAACTAAGGCATCATATTCTTATTTATATATTACATTTTACTTTTATGATTTTTAATCATTTTTTCTTTTCAGTTTTAAGCATAAATGTGGGATTTCTCTTTATGTATCCCAGACATATCGAGAAAGGGAAAAAATATGGAAATATCCAGGAGTAAGTTCATATCTGCTGAATTAGGTTTTAAGTGCACAAAATGCTAAACATAAAACAAAAATATAAATCATATAAAATCCCAAACTGTTTCACATGTCATATCCATCAAGAAAATATGTTAAAGTCTTGGTCATGTACTAGTCTCCATATGATAGATTCACTGGTTCTGGTATAGGTTGTATGCAGGGGTCTTAAGAGTTGAGACAACCCCCAACAAGCAACGATGGTCTCCAAGGATCAAGCAATGACGGTTTCTAATACTTCAAGCAACAACAATAGTAACAACGACCTATAGGCTCCTCCAACTCTAAGCAACCACAGTGAAATGAATATGTTAAGAGGGTGGTGGACATGAATTGGTTAAGAGGGTGGCATATAGACTTTTCCGAACTTTTCCCAAAGCGAGAAAAAGTTAAAAACCACTTTCCATTCTCGTTTAAGGTTTTTTAGCATTGATTTGTTTTCAGAAATCCAAATACGGACACGATTTTCTTGGATATGTATCCAAATTTTTGGAAACGAATCCAAAACCTTTAAAATTTCTTGAAATGTTTCAAGAATCGAATCATGCATTTAAAAAAAAAAACATTTTAGTGTTGTTTCATACTTGTTTCCATTTGCAAAATGTTGAATGATGTTTCTAGGGGTTGGGAGGGACGTTTTTGGTAACTTAGTAAAACCCTAGTTTCAATGATGAAATTTCCTTAAAAAAGTGTTGGAAACTTCTTTCACCCTAAAAAATGTTGGATAGAGAAAGAATAGAACACACTAGTTCTAATACCATGTTGAGATCATAAGAATATAATATATCTACAATGATTTTTCCAACAAGAGGGAGGAAACAAACACATAAATATAGCAAAATAACACAAATAGATTAAATTGTTTATAGATTCCCTTAGGTAGAGAATGAATCAATTCACTTGAATGGGATGATATAAATTAGGAGTGTATCTATTTATTTATACACATCCTTCATGGTTAAGGCATTGAATCTAAGAGGGTGACTAGGTTAACCTAGTACAAGATAGAAGGAACAATAAATGGGTTACTTAGGTACCCATATGTAGGCTTCATAAAACTAAATCAATACAATGGATTGACATTTTCCCTCAAGTGAAGTGTAACTGAATAATATCAATAGTTACATGGAAGCATACTTTTCATATTTCTCATGTTTTTGAGCTGGAGAAATTGAGTGGAGGATGTTTCTTTGCATCTCCCTTTTGAGAAAACTCTTAGAAATGCAAGGGGATATGTTTCCTAAGAAATGACAGTGTTTCCTTTCGTGGGAAACTCTTGCTTGCCCCATTCCCGCCCTCTTCACCCAAAAAAAATTGGGGGACCCTTGAGCATCGTAAAAAGGGGGGGACCCTTGAGCATCCTTCCAAAATGGAGTAACCTTTAGCATTCCCACCATAATTTTTTCTCAATTACCTAGAACAAGTTAATTAAAAAGGTAAAAGAATAAATATTTAAACCAATGAGAATATATTTATATGCTTTCTTTGTTCATGTTTATAAATTATCATTATTTCTCATATATTTAATTTTTTATTTCTTGGAATTTTGGATGACATCCCTTATATTAAAGAGTTTCATCTTTCCCAAAACATTTCCTAAGATTTTGGAGGTGTCTCCACGTGTCCTTTGAATGAGTTTCTTGTCTCTCTTCCCCCACAGGTAAAATTGGTGGAATATTAGTTGTCCATGTTAGGCTTTGGCCATTGCAAAGAAAAAAACTAGAATATGTTTACTAAATTCGACTTTGCTATGCAGGGGAACCCACTCCGCAGGTGTGGAGTGGAAAATACCACATTTTAGTTTTTCCCTTATTTGTTTTTCATGTGGGTTATGGTAAAATGATTATGTCCCAAATACTTTAACGTATTAACAAGTTTAAATAGAGGTTCTGGGCCTTTATTTGGATTTTGACAGACTGCCTTTTTTATTTCTTTGAGTTTCATTTTGCCTACTTTATCATGGTATTGGTCTAGATGATTACTCCACTTTTTTAATACATTACAATTTTGAAGAACTGACTATGAGATACCATGTGAATAATTAGGTGGAGAGATTTTTGGAAGAATCATATTCATTTTTTATTATTTCGAATATGAATAATGGGCTGGAGATTTTTTTTGAAAGAAATAACATCCATATTTTTTTATTTCAATGTTGTGGAGCAACAACTACTAATGTTCATGATTCATGATTCATGATTCATGATCAAGAATAAATGTCACAATTTAAGATAATGTTAAAATTTGTTGATATCCCTATTGAATTAATCTTCTATCTAGTTGCGAAAATGTTCTGTAATTGGAAGCGAGGGTTTCTTCTTCTTACTCATTATTGCATTGCTTAAAAGTCAGTTGGATCTCCACTGCACTGATGATGTAAGTTAGCGATGCCCATGCTACTAGAAGTATAACTATATTATGGGAGGTGAATATCTGAAAGGAGATTGGGAGGTTTTGAAGTCCACAAAGTCATTTTTTTTCATGCTTTCTGAGACATTGATGATAGAGTAAAGATGAGATAGGCTCCATTTCGTCCTTAAATGTGGACGTGAGGAATTTTTCTTTCGACGCTAGGATGGAAATGAATCTGTGGGATATGCAAGTAGTGCAGAAATATTTTCCACTGGAATGATTGTGTTTCTTGTAAAATTAGTCTAGTCTTTATATTGGATGGAAGAAGACCCATCCACCCATAATGGGATGCATATCACCAGGATTGTGTTGGGATGGGTCGATCACGGATGCCCATTGGCAAGTTTAATTCCCCAAAGTGGCTTCCATCCTCAACCCCTACCCATGAGTTTTGAACCTGTGACCTAGAAGGGACTAAAACCCATGCAAACCAACTGATAATAAGTCATGTATGTTGGGCCTCACTGAAATTGTTTGTGTAAGACGAGAAACATAATTTTTGCTGCAATATGTGGAAATAGGATGCTAACACCACATCTGGGGCAACTCTTAAAATGGAATTTAGATTTACAAAACACATATAGACAATATTGTGCTTCAATAGGGCAACAAGAATATTGAGCATTATCTATATACTCTTAAATTTTCACAAGGATTTAACAGGAAATCATGCCCACAATTTTGCAAAAGACTCCAAACAAATGATAGAAAAATAGTACAATTGACTAAATCTTCATGGTAAGACATACAATCAATTTCATAAAAGGTATAGCCAACACATATCTTTTTCAAACAAAGTTTACATTGGGATACAAGAAAAACACTTATATATGCAGACCATAGATATATAGTTTATTTTGGGATACGAGACCAATATTTGCACACACATAGCATATGTTAGAAAAAAATAAAATATAAAGGAAATTGTTTGTTTACGAATCTCAAAAAAGAAAAATTATTTAATAATGTTTTGAATGGTAATGATTTTAGCATTTAAACCCTTAAATCTACTGTTGTAAATTGTTTGGTAACGTTGTTCATGCTGGTTTGTTTTACTATGATGATTGATCTCACATATCTATAAGGCAATAATGATAGGAGAGGTTTATTAGTTGAAAACGGGTACCTAAGAAATCCTGATATACAATGATGGTGAGAAATTGAAGCAAGCCTTATGCAGTAAAAACAAATTCCTCCTGCAAAAACATGTGGCCAACCATTCATAAAATAAACCAAACTTGGCCAATCATTTATAAACTAAATCCAAGCCCATTCATTATTTAGTGCTTTTTATAGATTAAAATAATTACCAATTAGAGTGGGTCACTAAGCATAAATTCCCTTTCAAGTCAACTAGGTGGAAAAAAATAGAAACATTCGAGCAACAAAAAACTCATTGTCACCTCAAAAGAGATGAAGGCAAACATCAATCAATTTGTAAAAGGCCTAACCTTATAATGATCTTCAAATTATCTGTTACCCTTCATATGACATGAGGTTTTGATCAATTTTGAAGGTCATTGCTTCAATTGGTTGCACATGGAGTTTTTCCTTTGGAGTAGATGTTGATGTTTTTTTATTTCATAGAGGATCATCTTTTTAGGACATCATGATACATATGGAAACTTTGATGCTTGTGGATTAATGTCATAATTTTCGATGAATCCATGTGTCTAATTTTCTACAAGATGCACAATAGAAACCAATTTTCTGATATGATAGTTACTACCTAATGATATTTAAACACTTTATCTCATGCCACTGATATCATTGAGAAAATATACACAACAAATATCAACAAAAAATGAAATGAAAATAGTAAACATAATAGAAAGAAAACCATGCACAATAGAGACAATAATTTTATCCTAGGAAACCCAACCATGGGAGAAAACCCAACAAAAATTATTTTGTGAGAAATCGCTCTTCAACAAGTTTTACTAATCCATTTGTTTAGAAATACGTGCTAATTTCAAAGTAAAAATACCAATCAAACTTGGTCAAAATCAACAATAAGATAACACTAGTAAAAAATAATCAAACTAGTAAACTTTGATCAAATTCAGCCATGCGGCACCTACGATGAATTTGCAGTTGATTGTGGTCAAATTGGTCAAACTTTAGCATGTGTCTCTTGTGGTTGACCTAGTCAAATTCAACCCTCTTGTAGCTTGGTTAACCCTAGTCAACATTCAAACTAATTACTTGGTCAAAATCTAGTCAATTCAACCTCTTTCTGTCTCATGTGCAACTACTTTAGAAGAGAGAAGATGATGAGTTAATGATGATGAAAATAAAGTATCACATCATGTATATATACTAGTCAAATGGAAGTGAATTAGCCTAAGGGACACACCATTTCACGTGATTGGGCCAACTTATCCTCCTAGGATGACTTGATGCCCCAAAAATAAATTTATTTTTATTTTTCTTCAAGATCAACTTAAGCATGTGGGAATACCTCCTACTGCTACAAACTTAACACCCTCTCTTAGCGAGGGAGGTATTCTCCTTGGCTACACAAAATTTCCCCTTAGCTTAAATTTCTCCTCCATAAGAAAAGCTCATAAGCTTGTTATGCTAGTGTATGTCTATAGATCACTCCATCCTATAGTAGGCATTGTGACTCCTCACATGCACATCTGTAGATCACTCTATCCTGGAGTGGGAAATGTGATTCATGGGCTATTTTCCCTTGACCAAATCAACATGGCCTATCCAAATTCCTTTATGGCTCCTTAAGTAAATGTATCAATCTCCTTTGGTCATATGTCAGGAGAGGATCTATCCCTAGACCATTCAACCTTGGCCAAATCAACATGGCCCAAAAAAAGTCCTTTATGGTGTCTCAGGTGAATTTCATATATCTCCTCTCGTCAAATCAACATAACCTAGCTAAGTCCTTTTAGCTTCTCGGGAGAATATTTGTCCAATATTGCAATTTCCCTAGGTCATTCACCCTTGGTGAAATGACCCAACCTATTCCTTTTATATTCTCAAGTGAATGTATCCATCTCCCTTGGTCAAATCAACATGACTCATTCAAGTCCTTTTGGCTTCTCAGGAGATGGCTTGCCCAATCCTGCAAAGACATCAACGCTCCCTCTCAGTGAGGGATACATCCTTCATTACACCAAGCTTGTCTCTGAAGTATACAAAGTTCGCTTGGTGAGAATGCCCACAATATACTCATATGTGGATATGTATTGGAGTTTCATTGCTTGCCTCTATACCATGTCTTGAATGAAGTGACTTGATCAAGTAGTCTTGCAAGAAGCCTTTGAAGCCACACTACTTCATGACTTGTGACACTGATTGCGATAGACTTTGTCTCTATTGTACTAAGTGTGAAAAAAGTCTTCTTCCTACTAAACCAGGATATCATAGCTAATCCCAAGTTGAAGCAACACCTAGAGATGCTATTTCTATCCTCCGGACTCCTGACCCAATCTGAATGTATATATTCCTACAACCTCAATTCACCACCTAATACATATCTCAAACCATATCCAAATATACCATGTTGGTAACTTAACACATGTTTCATTGCATGTCTTGAATTAACCATAAAATGGTTGGTTTCCTTCATTGGATCCATCAGCACAAGTGCTTTCATGTCCTCATGTCTGGGTGCTCCCTCTAACACTAAAGAAAATCCTCCTGTGGTATCCCTCTAGCACTGTTGCTCCCTTTGTCACTAAAGTGTATCTTGTTATTTTTCATGGTCCCCTTAGAAGGCGAGACCTCTTGTCTTTGAGAATCTATCCTAAAAATATAAACCCATGACATCCTGTTGGAAGGTTGCTCCTTCCATTTTGCCTGATTTTCTGCTCCCTCAAAATGGGAAGCTCTTTCAATCATCTGGCATGGTCCTAGATTTCCTAGCAATATATATAATCCTCCCTTTTAAAAATCAATCACTCCCATTGAGTCTATGCTCAAGCTCTTAGGACATATAAGAACCTGACCATTTGGAGTCTGGAGCAAAAATTTGCTCATAGTCCACTCCTTTTTGGGAGAACCCTCTTGCCACAAAATTTGCTTTGTACTTCTTGATGCCACCAGTTACTTCATGAATCATTGCATTGGTAGTCTCTACATTTATTTCTTTCTACAAAACTCCACTCCAGAGCCATGGAAGAAAAAATTATAACAAAACAAAATATGAAGACAAGAGGCTGACCAATAATAATAATAATAATAATAATAATCTCTGTAGGTTTTAATCCCCTACATAAATTACCTGCACACGAATTCTAATAACAAAAAATAAATAATGGCGAGCACATAAAACATAAAACATAAAACATAAAGCAAATATACAAAAAGATTTTCCCCTGGATCCCAAAACTGAGACTAACAGATTGATTTTTCATTATGTTCCTTTCAATGTTGCAATACATATATATACATGCCAAATCATTCATAAATCCCAATCCATTAACCCTGTATTAGAACATAATCGTAGTTCCCTTGACCGGATCTACAAAATACCATGGCAGAAAACCATCATGCCCAAAACCATGTGCAAAACCTATGCACAAAACCATAGGTAGGTCTGCCCACCTAATATAGGGTCCAATTTGTTTTTCTCGGGGTGTTGCCCCAAATCCCATGCAGGGGGACTACCGCCCCCCTAAAACCCATGAAAGGGAGGGCTACACACGATGCAATGAACATAAGCATTTGTCGCACCCCCTGTGACCCCCCATGCACCTGCGAATAAGCATGAAAATAATATAAGACACACCCAACAATATCTTTATTAAAGGAGAAAATTTTTGAGAAATCGTCAACTCCCTCTCTTACAAATCTCTAAGAGAAACTCATAACCGATCATGTTCCTAGAGGAAAAACTATCCACCAACATTACTGGTAGTAGATCCTAAAGGAAGAATTCCCTTAACTTCTTTTGAGGTGGATGCTCATCATCATCATAGATAATATTGGTTGTTGATGCATGTTTCTTTTCCTTCCTTCTCTTCTTAGGACACAAAGGGGTGTAGTGTCCAAAATGATGACAAATGAAGCACTTGACCTTTGGCATATCCTTCTTCTTCTTATCATGAATATGAGCGGGTCTTTTACCTATAAGGCTTCTTATTAAACTTTACAAAGTTCCTTTTTCCTTTTCCTTTCCTTGTATGAGTTGCAAGGGCATGCATTTCTTCTTCCCACTGATTCTACAAGCTATTCCTGGACAAAAATATGGTCTCCTTTTGGACTTGTCAAACGTAGGTGGATTTCTTCGTTCACAGATTCCCTGAGTAAATGGCTCCCATGAGGAAGGAAATCCATTCAGAGTCACTATAACTAGTTTTGTATCATCAATTCTATCTCCAATGGCTACAAGCTTATTTATGATCCGGGAGACTCTCATAAGATATGAGACAACATAATCTAATCTAGTCATCATGACATTATGGAGATAATTCTTCAAGTTTAATTCCTATTAATGTTGTTTCTCTCATACAAACCTACCATAGCATCATATACTTCTTGGGCAGTCTTCAATGCAACAATATGAGGAATAGAGTGGTCCTTTATAGAATCTACCAAGATTCATTTAGACTTTACTTCATTCTTCTTATACTTGGATTTATCCTAACCTCCATTTGGTTCTAGAATTATTTTCTCCACACGATTATGAAGCTCATTGTCATTCAAGATAAGGAGTATCCTGGTCTTCCAAGATCTGAAGTTGATGCCACTATCTAACATGTCTTCAATTTGAGAATTGGTGTAATTTTGACAAGATATCAAATAACCAATCAAGGGACTAAACACTTGTCTTTTAGGCTAACTTCAACTTCTTCCATTTCAACAAATCTCTAATACCATGTTGAATTTTCTACAAGATGCACAATAGAAAACAATTTTCTGATTTGATAATTACTACCTAATGAACTTCAAACAAGTTATATCATGCCACTGATATCATTAAGCAATCATGCATACAAAAATATTAACAATGAATGCAGTAGAAACAATAAAGATCATATAAAGACAACCCTGCACAATAGAGACAATAATTTTACCTTGGGAAACCCAACCTTGGAAGAAAACCCAACAACTTTTATTTTAGGAGAAATTATTCTCGAGCAAGGTTTACAAATATAAACTGTCTATAAATATGTGCCAATTTCAAAGTAAAAATACCAGTCAAACTTGGTCAAAATCAACAACAAGCTAACATTGGTCAATAATAGTGAAACTAGTCAACTTTGGTCAAATTCTTCCATGTGGATCTTGTGGCCAATCGACAATTGACTGTGGTCAATCTGGTAGGTACCCATATGTAGGCTCCATAAAACTAAATCAATACAATGGATTCACATTTTCCCTCAAATGAAGTGTAACTACATGATCTCAATAGTTACATGGAAGCATACTTGCCATATTTCTCATGTTTTTGAGATGGAGAAATTTAGTGGGGGATGTTTCTTTGCATCTCTCTTTTGAGAAAACTCCTAGAAATGCAAGGGGATACAATTCCCATGAAATGAGGGTGTTTCCTTTTGTGGGAGACTCTTGGGAACCCTATTCCCATCCCCTTCACCCAAAAAAGGTGGGGGACCCTTGAGCATCCTTCCAAAAAGGTGGAACCTTGAGCATTCCCACCATGACTTTTGCCTAATTACCTAGAACAAGTTAATTAAAAAGTTAAAAAAATAAAATCTTTAAACCAATGCGAATATATATTTTTTGCTTTATTTGTTCATGTTTATAAATGATCATTATTTATCATATATTTAATTTTTATTTTTTTCAAATTTTGGATGACATCCCATATATTAAAGAGTTGCATGTTTCCCATGACATTTCCTAAGATTTTGGAGGTGTCTCCACATGTCCCTTGATGTGTTTCTTGTCTCTCTTCTCCAACAGGGAAACTTGGTGGAATATTAGTCATTCATGTTAGGATTGACCATTTGAAAGAAAACATTCAGAAGGTGTTTATTAAATTTGACTTTGTTATGCAGGGAAACCCACTATGCAGGTATGGAGTGGAAAATACCACGAATTATTTTTTCCCTTATTTGTTTTTCGTATGGTTTGTGGTAAAATGTTTATGTCCCAAATACTTTAATGTATTAACAAATTTAAATAGAGGTGTAGGGCCTTTATTTGGATTTTGATAGAGTGCCTATGTTGTTTTTTTGAGTTGCATCCAAATTGCCTACTTTATCATGATATTGGTCTAGATGATTACTCCACTTTTGTAATACGTTACAATTTTGGAGAATTGAATGTGAGATACAATGTGAATAATTAGGTGGAGATATTTTTGGAAGTATCACATTCAGTTTTTATTATTTCAAATGTGAATAATTGGGTGGATATTTTTTTGAAAGCAATAACTTTCATATATATATAATTTCAATGTTGTGGAGTAACAAATACTGATGTTCATGGTTCATGATTCATGAGGAATAAATGTCGCACTTTATGATAATGTTAAATTTTGTTCATATCCCTCTTGAGTTAATCTTCTATCTAGTTGTGAAAATGTTTTATAATTTCAAGCAAGGGTTTATGCTTCTTACTCATTATTGTGTTGCTTAAAAAGTGGTTGGATCTCCATTGCACCGATAATGTAAGTGAGCGACGCACATGCCACTGGAAGTATAACTGTATTCTGGGAGGTGAATATCTTCAAGTAGATTGGGAGGTTTTGAAGTCCACTTAGTCAGTTTTTTCATGCTTTCTGAGACATTTATGATAGAGTAAAGATGAGATAGGCTCCATTTCGTCCTTAAATGTGGACGTGAGGAATTTTCCTTTCGATGCTAGGATGAAAATGAATCTATGGGATATGTAAGTAGTGTAGAAATATTTTCCATTGGAAAGATTGTGTTTCTTGTAAAATTATTCTAGTATTTATATTGGATAGAAGAAGACCAATCCAAACACAATAGGATTCATATCACCAGGATTGTGCTAGGATGGGTCAATCATGGATGCCCATTGGGAAGTTTAATTCCCCAAAGTGGCTTCCATCCTCAATCCCTACCCATGAGGTTTGAAACTGTGACCTGGAAGGCACTAAACACCATGAAAACCAATTGATAATAGGGAATGCATGTTGGGCCTCACTGAAATTGTTTGTATAAGACGAGAAACCAAATTTTTGTTGCCGTATGTGGAAATAGGATGCTAACACTACATATGGGGAAACTCTTAAAAAGAAATTTAGATTTACAAAACACATATAGACAATATTGTGCTTCAACAATATAGGAAACAAGATTATTGAGCATTATCTATCTACTCTTAAATTTGCACAGGGATATAACAAGAAAGCCATGCCCACAATTTTGCAAAAGACTCTAGAAAAATGACAGGAAAATAGTACAATTGACTAAATCTTTATGGTAAGAAACACAATCAATTCATAAAACATATAGCCAAAACATAGCTTTCACAAACAAAGTTTACATTAGGATACAAGAAAAACACTTGCACATGTAGAGCAAAGATACATAGTTTAGTTTGGGATACAAGACCAATATTTGTGCATTTAGACAATATGTTAGAAAGAAATAAAATATAAATTAAATTGGTTGGTTGACAAATCTCAAAAACTAAAAATTATTCAATAATGTTCTGAATGGTAATTACTTTGGCATTTAAAGCCTTAAATCTACTCTTATAAAGTGTTTGGTAACGTTATTCACACTGGTTTGTTCAACTATGACGATCAACCTCACATATTCACAAGGTAATAATGATAGGAGAGGTTTGTTAGTTGAAAATGAATACCTAAGAAATCCTGATATAAAACAATGGTGAGAAATTGAAGCAAGGAATGCAGTAAAAACAAATTCCTCTCGCAAAAAATGTGTGGCCAACCATTCATAAACTAAACCAAACTTGGCTAATCATCTATAAACTCAAACCAATCCAGTCATTATTTAGTGCTTTTTATAGATTAAAATAATTACCAATCGGAGTCAGTCACTAGGCATACATACCTCAAGTCAACGAGGTGGCCAAAAAATAGAAACATTCTAGCAATAGAAACCTCATAGTCACCTAAAAAGAGATGAAAGAAAGCATCAACCAATTTGTAAAAAGCCTGACCTTGTAATGATCTTCAAATTATCTATTACCCTTCATATGACATGAGGTTTTAATCAATGTTGAAGATCATTGCTTCAATTGGTTGCACATGGAGTTTTCCTTTGTAGTAGATGTTGATGTTTTTTTATTTCATAGAGGATCATCTTTTTAGGACATCATGATACATATGGAAACCTTCATGCTTATGGATCATTGTCATAATTTTCAATGAATCCATGTGTTTAATTTTCTACAAGATGCACAATAGAAACCAATTTTCTGATATGATAATTACTACCTAATGATCTTCAAACACTTTATCTCATGCCAATGATATCATTGAAAAATCATAGACATAAAATCTCAACAATAAATGCAACGGAAACAGTAAATATCATATAAATACAACCATCCACAATAGAGACGATAATTTTATCCTGTGAAACCCAACAAGTTTTCTTTTATGAGAAATTACTCTTCAACAAGGTTTACAAATCCAAATTGTTTAGAAATATGTGCTAATGTTCAAGTAAAAATACCAGTCAAACTTGGTCAAAATCGACAATAAGATAACACTAGTAAAAAATAGTCAAACTTGTCAACTCTGGTCATTCAGCCATGCGACTCTTATCATCAATTTGCAGTTGATGTGGTCAAAGTGGTTAAACTTTAGATTATGGCTCCTGTGGTTGACCACATTCAAATTCGGCTCCCTTGTAGCTTGGTTAAAATTTGTCAAAATTCAAACTAATTACTTGGTCAAACTCTATTCAATTCAACCTCTTTCTATCACACGAGTAGATGCTTTAGAAGAGAGAATATGATGAATGAATGATGATGAAAATGAAGTATCACATCATGTATATATAATAGTCAAATGGAAGTGAATTAGCCCAAGGGACACACCATTTCATGTGGTTGGGCCAACTTGTCCTCCTAGGATGACTTGATGCCCCAAAAATAAATTTAGTTTGATTTTTCTTCGAGACCGACGTAGGCATGTGGGAATACCTCTCAATGCTACAAAATCAACACTCCCTCTTAGCGAGGGAGGTATTCTCCTTGGTTGCAAAAAATTTCTTCTTAGCTTAAATTTCTCCTCCATAAGAAAAGTTCATGAGCTTGTTATGTTGATGCATGTCTATAGATCACTCCATCCTAGAGTAGGCATTGTGACTCCTCACATGCACATCTATAGATCACTCTATCCTAGAGTAGACAATGTGATTCATGGGATATTTTTCCTTGACCAAATCAACATGGCCTAGACAAAGTACTTTATGGCTCCTCAAGTAAATGTTTCAATCTCCTATGGTCATATCAACATGTTCCAACCAAAGTCCTTCATCGATTCTCAAGCAAGGATCTGTCCCTGGACCATTCAACCTTGGCCAAATTAGAATGGCCCAAGAAAATTCCTTTATGGGTTCTTAGTTGAATTTCATCTATCTCCTTTGGTCAAATCAACATGACCTAGCCAAGTCCTTTTGGATTCCTTGGAGAAGATTTGTCTAATATTGCAATTTACCTAGGCCATTCACCCTTGGTCAAATGACCCAACCAAGTCCTTCTAAATTCTCAAGTGAATGTATCCATCTCCCTTAGTCAAATCAACATGACCCATCCAATTCCTTCTATCTTCTCAGGAGATGGTTTGCCCAATCCTACAAAGACATAACCACTCCCTCTCAACAAGGGAGACATTCTTCATCATGCCAAGCTTGTCTCTTAAGTATACAAACTTCGTTTGGTGAGAATGTTGTAATATACTCATTTGTGGATATGTATTGGAGCTTCACTACTTCCCTCTATACCATGTCTCGAATGAAGTGACCTGATCAAATAGTATTGCAAGAAGCCTTCCAATCCACACTGCTTCACGACTTGTGACACTAATTTCGATAGAATTTGTCTCTGTTGTACTAAGTGTGAAAAAGTCTTCTTCCTACTAAACCAGAATATCATAGATGATCCTAAGATCGAGCAAAACCCCGAGATTCTCTTTCTCTCCTTTGAACTCACGACCCAATATGAATCTTTATATTCCCACAACCTCACTGCACCACCTAAGACATATCTCAAACCATATCCAACTATACCACGTTGGTACATTAACACATGTTTTGTTTCATGTCTTGGCTTAACCATAAACTGGCTTGCTTCCTTCACTGGATCCATCGCCACAACTTCTTTCAGGTCCCCTTGACTGGGTGCTCCCTTTGACACTGAAGAATATCCTCCTGTGGTAATCCTAGTTCCCCCTCTACCATTGTTGCTCCCTTTGTCACTAAAGTGTATCCTGTCATCTGGAATGGTCCCCTCGGAAGGCATACTTCTCCTAGAGACCTCTTATTGTTGAGCATCTATCTTGACAATATCAACCCATGACATCTTTTTGGAAGACTACTCCTTTTTTTCTTCCTGATTGTCTGCTCCCTCTTAACTGGAAGCTCTTTTGGTCATCTAGCATGGTCCTAGATGTCATAAAAATCTATATAATCCTCCCTTTCAAACATTAATCACTTCTACAGAGTCGATGCTATATCTCTTAGGAAATACAAGAACCTAACCATCTAGCGACTGGAGAAAAGATTTCCTCATAGTCCACTCCCTCTTTGTGGGAGATCCCTCTTTCCACAAAACTTTCTTTGTACTTCTTGATGCTACCATTTACTTCATGAATCATTACATTTGAAGTCTCTACAATGATTTCTTTCTACAAAACTCCAATCAAGAGCCATGGAAGAAAGAATTATAACCAAGCAAAATACTAAGATAAGAGGTTGACCAATAATAATAATAATAATAATAATTAAGGGAAAAATATGAGGTACTTATCTCTTGATTAAAGAAGAAACTTTTTGAGAAATTGTCAACTCCCTCACTGGAAAATATATAAGAGAAACTCAGAACCTATCATGTTCCTAGAGCCAAAATTGTCCACAAACATTACTAGTAGTAGATCCTAAAGGAATAATTCCTTTGACTTCTTCTGAGGTGGATGCTCGTCATCATCATCAATAATATTGGTTGTTGATGCATGTTTCTTTTCCTTCCTTTGGTCTTAGGACACTAGGGGCGTAGTGTCCAAAATTATGAAAAATGAAGCACTTGACCTTTGAAATATCCTTCTTCTTCTTATCATGAATAGGAGTGGGTCTTCTACGTATAGGGCTAATTATCAAACTTTCCAACGTTCCTTATTCCTTTTCCTTTCCTTGTATGAGTTGCAAGGGCTTGTGTTTCTTCTTCCCTCATATTCTACAAGCTATTCCTGGACAAAAATTTAGTCTCCTTTTGCACTTGTCAAATGTAGGCATATTTCCTCATGCATAAATTCCCTGAATAAATGGCTCCCATGAGGAAGGAAATTGATTGAGAGTCACTATAACTAGCTCTGTATCATCAATGTTATCTCCAATGGCTACAAGCCTATCTCTAATCTATAAGACTCTCACAAGACAACATAATATGATTTAGTCATCATGACTTTATGGATATGATTTCTCAATGTTAAATTCCTATTAGTGTTGTTTCTATCATACAAACCTACCATAACATCATATACTTCATTGGCAATATTCAATGCAACAACATGAGGAATATAGTGGTCCTTGATAGAATATACCAAGATTCTCTTAGCCTTTGCTTCATTATTCTTATACTTGGATTTCTCTTCAACTCCCTCTGGCTCTATAATGACTTTCTCCACATGATCATGAAGCTCATTCTCTTCCAATATAAGGAGTATCTTGGTCTTCCAAGATTTGAAGTTGATGGAACAATCTAACTTGTCTTCAACTTGAGACTTGGTGCCATTTTGAAAATATATCCAATAACCAATCAAGATACTAAACATGTGCCTCTTATGCTAACTTCAATTTCCTCCCTTTCAACAAAGCTCTGATACCATGTTGAATTTTCTACAAGATGCATAGTAGAAGCCAATTTTATGATTTGATACTTACTACCTAATGATCTTCAAACAATTTATCTCATGCCACTGATATCATTAAGAAATTATGCATAGAAAATATTAACAGTGATTGCAGTAGAAATAATAAATATGATTTAAAGACAACTATGCACAATAGAGAATATTTTTACCCTAGGATTTAACCCAACCTTGGGAGAAACCCAACAAATTTTCTTTTAGGAGAAATTATTCTTCAAAAAGGTTTACAAATATAAATTATTTATAAATTGTGCCAATGTCAAAGTAAAAATACTAGTCAAACTTGGTCAAAATCAACAACAAGATAACATTGGTAAAAAATAGTCAAACTAGTCAACTTTGGTAAAATTCTAGCCTGCGGCTCGTGTCTAATCTGCTGTTCGATTTGGTCAAACTGGTAGTTACCCATATGTAGGCTCCATAAAACTAAATCAATACAATGGATTGAAATTTTCCCTCAAGTGAAGTGTAATTGCATGATCTCAATAGTTACATGGAATTGTACTTGCCATATTTCTCATGTTTTTGAGATCGAGAAATTCAACCGGCTATGTTTCTTTTCATCTCTCTTTTGAGAAAAATCCTAGAAATGTGGCTGTTTCCTTTTGTAGGAAACTTTTGGGCATCCCACGCCCACCCCCTTCACCCAAAAAAAATTGGGGCACCCCTTAGCAGCCTTCCAAAAAGGAGGAACCATGAGCATTCCGATCATGATTTTTGAAAGAGTCTACCTCAAACCAGTGTTTGATGGAGCTTTTGTTGCGCCGCTTTAGCTATTGTTTCCTTCTCCTCGATGAGCGATTCACCTGAAACAACGCAAGAGAACAACATAAAACATAATAGAGTACAACAATGATCTATTTACTTACAGAGTCAAGGAACAATAATCTATCAAGTATATTTTACACAAGACATAGGAAATCACCATTGATTGTATTAAAAATGAATAAAAACAAAGCTTACAACCAAGCCTTGACATCACAAGCTTCCTCGAAGGGTCCAGCTAGTATGTTTCTTCAAGTATCCACTCTCAACAGGGTCTCCTAAGTAGATGATAACTCTCTCTCTCACTCAAAAGCACTAGTACAAGGCTAAGGAAATCCACAACCAATTGCTAAACTATCAGCAATTCACACTGCAAACTATCAAACTCACACCAAAGCTAGCTAATTTGATCAATACCAAAAACTAGCTGATCATAGCAATAGGGAGTGCTTTTATAGGAGGAGGAGCCTCCGTAAAATGAGGGAGAGGGAGCTTATCCTCAAGGGAGGTTTCTCAAAAGGTGGAACCACCATCCCAGAGGAGGAAAGGCAAACTTCCTTGACCCAACAACCAGTTCCAGAACCACCCAGAAGCATTTTGTTTGAACTACTTCGCCATATCTGGATCATCGCAAGTCATACACTAGGACTCAACAATGACGTCGCAAGGAAACAATGTATTCATAGCCATTATCAAGGTAATGATAATAGATGTACCATCATAGAGAACAGATGTACCCTTGCGACGACGTCGTAACTTTCTAGTTCATTACAGAGAACCGTCACAAGCAGAATGAGATATACTTGCGATGATCTTGAAACATGGGTGAAAAGGGTCAATATTCAGAATTAAAGAGCAATTGTTAATCTTCTTGAATGACTGGGAAGATGTGGACACATTTATTTGATGCATGACACAACAAAGATGTCGCTCAGAGACTGACTTTATCTGAGATCAGGGGATATGAGGCTAGTGACAAATTACTGTGTAACACACGTGTGTACATGATCCTTTCCTGATTCCATTCACTGATGAAGTGTTGGAAAATGTAGGTGGCCAGGAAGCATATTCATTTACTGATGGGTTCTCTGGGTACCACCAGATCAAAATCGCACTGGAGGATAGGAGCACGACAACCTTCATGACTGAGTGGGGTTGTCTTCATTACACTGTAATGCCGTTTGGGTTGAAGAATGTGCCTACGATATTCTCATGTGTATTTGTTGCTATAGGTTTTAACCCCGTACAAAAATTACCTGCATATGAATTCTAAATCACAGAAAAATAAAAATGCGAGAGCATAACACATAAAACACATATACACAGACATTTCCCATTGGATCCCAAAACCAGGACTACCAGCTTGATTTTTCATTATATTCCTTTCAATGTTACAATACATATTTATACATGCCGAAGCATCAAATACCATTGACCGAAAACCATCGTGTCCAATACCATGGACCAAAAAACCATCGCGTCCAAAAAAACACGTGCGAAAATCATGCACAAAACCATAGGTGGGTCCGCCCAACCTAAGATAGGGTCCAAAACCAAAATTTTCCAGGGCGCTGCCCCGGACCCCATAAAGTGGGGTTACGGGTACCCCTCAAACCCCCTGTTAACTATGTGGAAAGAATATAACACAACCCAACAGTTAGACAATTATCTGTTAAATAATGGTTACTTAGGGCTGCATTTTCGGGCATTCATTTCGACCCTAATATAATTCTTCTTTTAGCTAGTCATTATGATCAATCAATTCGAGATATTGTTGATCCTACAGATGGACATAGTTTCTTGGAAGTGTCCAAGGAAACTATGGAGAAAACGTTGAGGTTACCTGTGAATGGAAGGAATATTAGTGATAAAGAATTGAACAAGGAATTTATAACTTGGGTTGAAGATGAAAAATTGAGTTTTTTACAAAGAATAGTTGAAAACCCAAGTAGTGAAATTGAATTACCAATCGCTAGTAAGGTATTAAAGCCATGGTTTAAGGCTATGATATTTTTGTTGAGTGTTATTTTAGGATATCACAATGAATTGGTTATGGTTGAAGTTGTCCTTATGTGCTTAAGGGAAATAATGAAAAACCCCAATCAAATTAGGATTAATTTTCTAGGTTGACTAGCTTAGAGTATGCATTTGCACCTCAATGAAATGTCATATTTTGAGTTATTCAAAAACATTACATATCTCATGCATCTAGTCCTATTTTGTAATTCAAAATATTTTTTCAATAAAGGACTATTATTAGGAATTAAAGATGTGCAACAGAGAGTGAAGGAAGTTGATAAGTGGGCTGAAGTATTATACCAAGAGAGGATACAAGGAAGTTATGTTAAATTTACAGTTTGTTTCATGTTTCACATTCAAGAAAAATTGCTTAATAAAGCACCTGAAAGAATGCCAAAGGATTTCAGGTATATTTTACAATTAACAAATCCAACAAGTATTCGGAATTGGTATCTTTTTGAGAACAACACTACCATAAGAATCTGTGGGTTTGAAGTTCAACCCTATTGTTTACCAAAATTTGTTACCCCACAACATTTTACTTTAGAATTGGTTAGACACATGCTATATAGTAATGATCTTCACTTTGTGTCTAAAAGTAAAATTCAATGATTGCAATTTCATTTGAAATTTTATGTTTACTAATTAGATATAGTTATGATTTGGAAATCATTGGAAATGATTTAATTTCATATGGTTTGGAAAAGGCTTGTGCTTGGGAATATGATCCATTGCATATTATTTCTTTCTTATGAAGAAAGATAGGTTTACCTGCTTATATCCATATCTCTAATCCCAAGGTTGAAAAGTTGGCCAATATCAATACATGGCCTGAAAACAATGATGAATAAATTTTTTTATAGGTATCCAAAGAAGTTACAACTAGGAAATTGGAGATCAAAATTGTACTACTTAAAGAAAACTTTACCAAGAACACGAAAGTAGCAAAATCAGTTATTGGGTAGGTGTTAGATGTTGTCGAGAAAGCTTTATTTTTGGATTGCAACTATCGACAACTACCACCGAAAAGAAGGGAAAATAATATTGAGTTCGATGAATAGGGTTGTGTGGTTAAGAGCAAACAAGAGGATGGTGAGGATATTGTTTTCTAAAATACTAATACAGAATTATCAAAGAAGGTACAAGGTTTCTTGAAAGAAATGCAACCTAAAGAATCTGCAGGTCCAACTATGATCATTGTCAAGAATGTAAATACTAAAACATTTACAAGGGAAAAGTATAAGGAAGTGATGATTGTTGCAATGAGAAAAAAGGTTACAAAAGAATCGAGCAGTGAAATAATTATTTCTAGTGTAGGTCATAGGTTCCTGTCGTCCACTAATTTTGATCAGAATAACTTTAATTTAACTATTATTCATCTAGAGATCAAGTCTAGAATAGAGCTCATTGGTTCCATAACTACTTCAATTAATGTTGATTTAGGTCAGGTTCTTGATATGGACATGGTGGAATGGCATAAGAAAAAAGAGGAAGTGGTTGCTAAAAGGATAGTAGAGTCTACTACTTGTAACGAAAGGTTGTGGACTATGTTAACTAAGGTTGAAGTACAATTGAATAACGCTAAAGTAGTCGCCAAAAGAAAATAAAATAAGATTAATGATTTGGAAAATAAGATAGTCAATTTATAAAGGTTTTCTAAGGATGGTAGTGCTACGAAACAATTATTGGAATAAAAGGATAAAGAAATAAGATATATGAAGGCAGCTTTGAAGTCTTTTGATTTTTAGTTCTCAGAATTAGTTGGAACATATCAATGTAATGAAGATGAAGAAAAGAAAGTGCAGGGATTGCAAAGAATGCTCAATATGAAATAAGCACAACTTAAATATTTTGAGAAAAAAATTGCGAAGCAGACTAAAGAATTCGAGGAAAAGGAGAAATTCTTTCAAAGTAAAATAGATGAATATAAAGTGAATGTTGATCATGTTCTTCAGCAATGCATAGTGGGAAATATTGATCCAGATACAATTAAGTTATTTGAAATAAAGATTGTTGAATTGGAAGAAAAAATCAAAAGTCAAGAACAAGAGAAGGAAGAGCTTGTGTAGAGTTGGGTGAATGAAGTTAAACATAAAGATGAGACCATTGAAGGAGTGCAACCTATATTAAAGGAAAATGAAAAAGAATTATAGTCCTTCCAAACATATATACAAAATACTACATTGGGAAGAGCCATGCTAACTGAAGCAAGGAATCAAATATGGGAAATGATCAATGAAATAATCACTACTAGGATTACACCTTATGTAAATGTTCTTCTTGAATGTGAAACAACTATCATTGTTAATGCTCTGATAGACATGAAGAACATGATTCCTAGAGTGGATGGAAGACTAAAAGAAGTTGAGCAGATTATTAATTGTTTAAATTCAATTAACGAAGAAGCTATTAAATCGTTCAATTTGCCTAATAGAGTTTATTGTATTATGTTAGTTTTATCAGTCAAAGAAAGGAAGAGGGTGATGGACAAAATGAATCCTAAAATCCTTAAAGCTAACATTATCATCACATAATTCAAAGAATAATGGGGATATATTCAAAGTTTCGATATTCCATCAATTTGGACTTATTTAGGTTGGCTTATATTAGATGAACAATTTTAGGCTGCATTCAAAGAGGCTCAAGAAGGTCAGGCCTAGGCTTTAACTAGTAGTGAAGAAGCAGTTGTCGGGCAATTACTGATAAATTCTCTTTTCTTGTATTTCAAAGTATTAGCTCTTTTAGATAAAATGATTCAATCATTTCCAATTGCTTCTTATCAGATTTAGTTTGAGCATGGTGTAGCTTACTTAAAAATCAAGAAACAACAGTGGTACCCCCAACAAATTTATGAAGCTAAGAAGATATTTTACTCAACATGCTATTTTTTCTCTAGTTATACAAGGTACTAAATCAATCCATCCTTTGTAGTCAATAATCGAGGAGGTTGTAGAGGTAAAAGAAGAGGAAGCATTTTCACTTTTCCAAAAGCCTAAGAAGAGAAAATTCCAAGCTACAAAAGGCTCATCGGTTGATAATTTAGTGAGAGGAAAAACCAAAGTCTCTAAATGATATTCAAAGCATTAAAATATATGTGGCAAGTAATTAATATTTTTGAAAGTATGTAATGTATTTTTTAAATTAAAGGTTAGTTTTCATAAATTTGTTTATGAAGACCTCGATTTGAGTTGGAGGAAGTCAGCGTTTTTTTAGGTGAAGCTTTTGTTTGGGTAGAAGTTTGTTCATGATGAAAATGCAATTTTATGTTTCTTTCATACATGTTACTTGATTTATTTATTTTTGGAACCAAATTGCTTGAAAGTTTGACCCATGATTTTTGAATGATCTATTGCGAGCTAGAATTGTATTGATAGACGATGTTGCATGATTTCATTGAGAAATTTGTTTGAAATATATATACTTTCTAGTGATATGTGTTTGTTTTGGGTGTTAGCAACATCTAGAAGGTGTGGGATTTTTAATACTGGCACAAAAGTATAATTGTGATCATTATACATGGTTAGCTAGTATCTAATACATATGATGGTTAATATATATATAAGTTATCATAATTAAAAGGTAATGTGACAATTGTAACTATGATTTCTTTTTATTTTGTCTGCAGGTGCATTGGACAAGTGTTTATCATGTTTTCTGATGCAGGTGCATGCCATTCAGACAAGGAAAAAGCCGGAAGTTTCTATCTTTTCTAGTTTAAAAATAGGAATGGGGTAGAAAATAAAACAGACTATCTTTTTTAGTTAAAAATAGCATAAAAGTAATGAATAAAACTTGCTATCTTTTCACAGATAAACAAGTTGTAAAAAAAGCCTAAATTTACTATGTAAAAAGTTTGCTTTTGTAATGGGTAAGGTTATCCATGTAAATAAAAAAAATACTTGGGCGACCAAGCTGATCAGGGGATTCAATGCGCAGCTCTTTAATGAAAAAAAACTGTGTATGTTCAAGAGATCCCAATCACTATTACATAGTTTTCCATTGATGTATTATGATGTCATATGTAGTGTCTTGCACGCTGTTCCTATTATGCATTACTCGATTCAAATTCTAGTTCATGGTTGCGTATTTCGAGACTTATTATGCCTTTGTTTCTGGTATGATGCTTTTGTAAAAATTGTGATTTAATGGCTGGACTGAGGATACACAGTCATGCAGAACTCCTCAGAACAAAGGAACTGCAAGAGCTTTAAAGTGGCGTGGACAATGATAATAAATCTACAGGGGACGTATGTGCGTGTTAACTTCTTGTGCGTGGCTGTTGAAATCGTATGGTATGCCCGTGGAAATTTATAAACACTGTGTGTATTCTTATGAACAGCGTAACCATAGTTTTGAATTGCATTAATAATGTGTGGCATTGAAACGTGGATTAAAAACCTGCTACGAATAGAGCGCGCAAAGGCTGGGTATGTTTGCATGTGAGAATTGTGGTTCTTATTCCATCCACTGTGTGGACATATATATTTATGTTGTTGAATTATAAAAACAAATTGTGGGTGTGTATTTCCTAACTGCCATCTGCGGCACAACCATGGATTTTTAACAGTTTATGGCTTTCCACTCATAGCTGTAATGTATGCGCCTAGCTTATATCGCCACCATGTAAGTTGTTGTTCGCTTTGTCCATCACATGACTATAATTGCTGTGGGTCTGTCTATGCATATGAATTGTGGGATGTAGTAGAAGATATCGGGTTTTCATACATAGTTGGTATGTAAAGGCATTTAATTCTAAACTGGATCGGAAGGGCTTGTAGATTTTACACCAGAAGAATTTACTAGGTTAATGACTGATGATCTGAGGAAAGATCCAAGGGAGAGAGAGCCGGGTATTGAAGATATTGTAATCAAATTGGAGCAGTTGTCATTAAAGCCAGAGACCGGTCCATCATTTTCTTTTTTTGCATCCATTTTTCCAACGCATTATCGTTTACTTTTTGGAGGGCTAGTGACAAAAATATTTTGTTCTAGTTTTGTCCTGGGTCATAGTTCTACTAATTGCATTATGTCAACGATTTATTTTCAAGGTTGTGTAGTGGTTATTATGCTAGTTGCATCATGTGAATGATTTTTTCTTGAATATTTGTAGTGGCATATTCCGCAGTCCATTCGCAGTGTTCCCCACAAGCAGACTGGTGTAGAAGGTTCTACTAGCTATGTTGGGTACCAAAATAAGGATTTGGTAAATGTAGAAATTCCTTGTAGATTCAATCTGATTATGTAATTTTCTAAAACAAAAGACTTGAATCTACTCTAATCATCAGCGGAAATAATTAATCAATCGAGAAATCACGAAGCATATCAGAGAAAGAATTCAATCAACACATTACAAAATGATTTACTAGGGAAATCCACAACTAAAAAAACTTGTTATTTGTATATTGCATTAATCTGAAAATATGAGAAAATTGCAATTCTTTGCTCAAGCTCGAGCAACTTCTGCACTATCTCTATTTGTCTCACTGCTTCCTAGAAAAGCCTAAGCCAATACTTAACCAAATTTTGGCTTTCCCAAGTCTCTATTTCCTTGCCCTGTTTCCTTGGGAATTAGCCCCTATTAATTAGGGAAATTCCTCAATATGAATGGTGCAATCCTCATAGGCCTTCCTCTGACTGCATGCACCACCTCTACAATTCAGATGATAATACAACTGATAGTACATTTCCCTTGAACTCCAATCTCAACTGGGTAAGTCTCACATCTGACATGCACAAGTTATTTATGAGTGAATCATAAGTTAATTTGTTGAGCACATGAATCAACACACCATTGTCTGACCTCCTACTAGTTCCTCCATCAGTTGGAACTAGTTTAACTTACTTTAACTCAGTTAAACGAAATTAATTAATTACAACTCAAAATAAACTCAACCAGAGCTCCTATAAATTAGGGACACTCTACATGACTCAAGTTAGACCCTCAACTCGAATTAACTAAGACAACAAAGTGAAATTAGCTTATCTAACTCATACAAGTTGTCTTGTGATGTGGAATTACAATTTTATTCCTAATTTAATTCTAGGAAAAAATTAAACCAGGATTTCATTGTTGCATTTTCAACACTCCCTCTCAACAAGAAAGGGATTATGAGATACCCCAATCCTGCCTCTATGGAACTTGAATTTACCTCTTGACAGTGACTTATTCAAGATGCTTGCATCTTGTTCCTTTGTAGGAATGTACTCGAGCAACATGATTCTCCTCTACACACAATCTTGTAGATGGTGATACCAGATGTCGATATGCTTGGAGTTATCATGAAAATATGGATTATCAGAGTTTGATACAACTTTGATTGTCACAGTAAATTATTGTAGGATCCATCTACTGACAAATAACCTAACAAGGATATTCCTCATCTAGATAGCCTCACAAGATGCTTGAGTAGCAGCCATGTATTCTGCTTCTACCGAACTAAGTGCAACTGATATCTGTTTCTTGTTGTACCGGGAAACTACTATGACCCAATATTAAAGATTCCCCTTGATGTTCTCCTGTCGGATGGATCCCTACCCAATCTGCATATATGAAGCTTTGCAGCTTCACTCTCTTTGTCCGTTTTTCCAAAGACCAAACTAAGTGGTGCCTCTAAGGTATCTGAACACATGTTTAGCTTGCTTCCAATAGATTTTTGTTGGCTTAACCATTTCTTGACTAAGAGGGTTAACTATAAAACATATGTCCAGTCATGTGTTCACCAAATACAAAAGTGAACCCACAATCTACCTATAAATAGTAGCCTCCACTACGTCACTTGAAGTAGCATCTTCCTTCCTCCAATTCCCTGCTAGAGGAGTCTCCATGGGTTTGTTGCTCTCCATGTGGAACTTATTCAGTATCTTTTTGACATACTTTCCCTGAGAGATAAACATTTCCTCATCTCCTTGCCATACTTCTATACCAAGGAAATAATGCATGAGCCCCAATTACTTCATCTTGAATTCTCTTGTAAGATCTTCTTTGCAAGATTTAACCAACTTCTCATCACTTGTTAGAATTAAATCATCAACATATAATACTATAATCAATAATTTACCTTTAGCCACAATATGGTAAGGGTTTTCATCTGCTTCAATTTTGGTGGAGCCCACCCTGGTGAAATAGATGTCAATCCTAGTGTACCAAGCATGAGGTGCTTGTTTCAATCCATACAATGCTTGCTTGAGTCTGCAAACATGAGACTCTCTTTTAAAGGTCTTAAATCCTTTCACCTGCTCAATGTACACCTCTTCCTCAATCACTCTACTAAGGAATGTTGTCTTCACATCCATCTGATGTATCTTCCATCCCATTCACACTGAAAGTGCTAGAATAGATATGATTGAAGAGTACCTTGTTTTTGTAACAAAGGTATCCTTGTAATAAATTCCCTCCACCTGAGAGAACCCTCTGGCCACAAATATGGCCGTTTTTTTCTCTACACTCCTATCTATTGCTTTATTTACCTTGTAAATCCATTTGGAACTCACAACTGACTTGTCTGCTAGTCTTGATACCACTTCCCAAACATTGTTTCTGATAATGGAGACATAGTCCTCTACCATGGCATCAACCCATACTAGTTGTTTCACTACTTCCTCGAATGAGGATGGCTCAATATATACACTCTTTCTCATCAAATTCATGTAGCCAATGTACTGATCTTGTGACCTCCTTTGCTTGAGCTATGATGTGAGTGCTCCCAAATTCTTTCAGCATCATGCATCAATCTTTCAACTTCTTTAGTGTGCTTCCTTCCTTCTCTGGAAGTCTTTTCATGAGTGGGCTCTTCTACTCTCTTCTCCTTTGTATGTGGCTACTCCACATCATCCTAGCGTTCCTCCTTTGGAGCTAAAAGCTCCTCATCTACATGCAACTGAAGCTCCCTATCAAGGGAACATCTCATGGCCATATTTTCATCGAAATTCACATATCTATGAACCACTGTCTTCCTATGAGATGGCAGGTACACCCGATAGTTGTGAGGTGCATCAGTGTACCCTAGAAAGATGCCCAACTTAGTTGTCGATTCTAGATGTTTCCTTGCATCCTCGGTAACATGAGATTAAATTGATGAATCAAATATCTTGAAGTGTGCCACATCTAGTTTCTTACCTGAAAAAGCTTCTTCTGGTGTACTCATCCTGAGAATCTGATGAGGACTCTTGTTTTGCACATATACATTTATGTTGCATGCTTCAGCCCACAAGTGCAATGGTAGGCCTTGATCATGTAACATCACCTATGTAGCTCCCACAATAATTTTTTCTTCCTTTTAGCCACCCCATTCTATTGTGGGTTATGGGATGTTATTTTATTAACTCTCGTTGAATGCCTTCTGATGCACAAAAGCTATTGAATTCATTCAACACATATTCTCCACCGTTATTGCTCCTAAGAGTATTAATTTTCCAACTAGTTTCATTCTCAACAAGTGATTTAAATTCAAAAAAATTAGAGAACGTCTAATCTTTCTTCAGAATGAAGAAAATCCAACACTTACGTGAGAAAGCATCTACAAATATTACATAATACTTGTGCTTGGTCCTGGAGTCTGTCAAGAACGTTCCACGCACATCTGAGTGAACTCTTTCAAGGATCTCATGTGCTCGACTATCCTTATCATGAAAGGTGGATTTGGTGTACTTCGCCAATGTACACCCTTTGCATGTATCTCCCTTCTCTAGGGAACCCATGGGAGGTCCTTTAGAAATTTGTTGCATGATATTCAAAGCTCCATGGTGAAGAGGCCCAATCTTTTATGCCATAATTCGTCGATATCTCAGCTTTTCACCTTCTCTACTTTTGTGCTCAATGATGCACAATCTTCTACATATAATTTGTAGAAGCTCTTCACTCGAACCCTGATCTGCTTCACTTGTCCTAAGGCTATGTGATGAAGGAAAGTATTTCCTTTGCTAAATATCAGGTCGTAGCCATGGTCCTCCAACATAGAAACTGAAACTAAATTCTTCTTTAGTCCCAGAATATACATGACATCTTTTAATGTGAGAAGAGAACCAAACTCCCTATAAAAAGTAACAGTACCAATATCGATCGCATTATACCTTCCATCATCTCCCATGTTGATGTTCATCTGGAGGTCCTTCTCCTCCAAGTAACTAAAAAATTCTTTGTTTTCAGTCATATGGAATGAGGCTCCACTATCCATATACTACACACTACCCATCACCGATGTCACCATGCAAGCAATGAGGGTGAAATCCACCTTGAATTCTAAAGAAAGAGCTTCACTTGCTACTCCTCCTGAGGGATTCTTGTCTTCCTTCTTGTGTGGAAAATTTGTGGCATAGTGTCCCAGCTCATAACAGTGAAAACATTTAATCTTCGATAAGTGCTTCTTCCTACCGCCCTGACTGGAATCTCCTTTGCATTGGAATTTATTTCCTTTCCCTTTCTTTGCCTTTCTAGCTAAGGCACAATTCTCCTCATCATCATGCTTGGATGAGGTTCCATCTCTGGTGCTTCGCCTTGTCTCTTCTTGCACCAATTCAAACCACAAACGCTCCCACTTTGGTAGATGCTCCCCCCCATTTACCAAATCCTAGTAGATATTCCAACTCTTGGGAAGGCCTAGAAGTGTTAGACTAACCAGATCATCTTTAGTAACTATAATATCGACACTCCCAAGCTCATCCCAACATTGGGTGAACTTGCTCAAGTATTGTCGTATTGTGATGCCCTTCTCCATCTTGATCTTCCAAAGCTTGTCCTTCATTGCCTGCTTCCTATGGTCACTCTTGTTCATAAGCAAGTCAATCAAGGCTTGCCACATTGCATATGGTGTATCCTTCTTGTGGAGGTTCGAGACAATATGATCTCAAACTCCTTCTAGTATGATCCTTCTCACCTTTGCAATACATTTCCTCCACTCTACCAAATCTTGAGAATTTGTTGTTGGAGGCTTAGGAATATCTTTATCTATGAATTCCTTTGGCTTGTTGTCTTCCAACACTGCCTCCACACTACCCTTCCAAGCAATATAATTTGAATTTCCCTCAAGGGCATATTTGAGTCTTAATCCGTAGAACAAAATCCTACTCGCTTTGAAGAATGATACTACAAATTTGATTTCACCCACAAAAGACAAACTCATATTCTCCTCTTCTAGAGTGATTTATGCTCTGATACCATGTATAAATTCCTTCTAGATTCAAACTTCTTATATAATTTTCTAAAACAAAAGACATGAATCTACTCTACTCATCAACGAAAAAAAATAATCGATCGAGAAATCACAAATCATACAAGAGAAAGAATTCAATCAACACATGACACAATGATTTCTTTGGGAAATCGACAACTAAAAACCCCTGTTATCTGTATATTACATTAGTCAGAAAATATGAGAAGATTACAATTCTTTTCTCAAGCATGAGAAACTTATGCACTATCTTTACCTGTCTCACTACTTCCTATATAAGTCTAGAAAAAATACTTAACCAATTTTTGGCTTTCCCAAGTCCCTATTTACTTGTTTCATTTCCTTGGGAATTAGCCCCCTATTAATTAGGGAAATTCCTCAATATGAATTGCACAATACTCATAGGCCTTCTTATGATTGCATGCACCACCTGTACAATTCAGATGATAATACAACAGATGGTGCATTGTCCTTGAACTCCAATCTCAATTGGGTAACTCTTAGATATGATATGCATGAGCTATTTATGAGTGAAACATCAGTTAACTAGTTGAACACATGGAGCAACACCCCACTGTCTGACCTCCTACTAGTTCCTCCATTAGTTGGAACTAATTTCACTGACTTTAACTTAGTTAAACTGAATTAATTAATTACAACTCAAAATAAAATCAACCATGGCTCCTATAAAGTAGGAGACACTCTACATGATTCAAGTTAGACCCTCAACTCGAATTAATTGAACCAAATAAGTCAAATTAACTTAGCTAACTCGTACAAGTTGTCTTGTGATGTAGAATTACAATTTTATTCCTAATTTAATTCAAGGACAAAATCAAAATAGGATTTTCTTATTTCATTTTCAGAAACAAATGAGCTCATTTCAAACACAAGTGCAAAACATGTAGTATCTTTATTAGGCAAGCATTGTCTCTTTCCTTCTACATATGAATGCTTAAAGTTCTCATACAATGTATGTTACAACCCTATAACACTCAAGTCTGAAGCTCAAAATGTTGATAAGAATATGGACATTTTGTGGACAATTTGCTTGCAATTGGTACAATAAAGTATAATTTCATTCATCGTTAAAGGAGATATGATTGGATTACTGCATTTTGCACATGAAGGATCAAAGGAGTTTGTATATGCACTTGCTGGTGTTAGTAATCCATTTAAATGATACAAAATTAATATAGAAATGGAGGCTTGAAAACCTGAAATCAAATCTATGTATGTATGTGTGTGTATACCTATAATGTATTAGAGTTTACCATTGTTGGAGATGGCAAGAAGAAAATCCTGATTTAATTTTCATTTGAATTAAATTATGAGAAAATTGTAATTCCACATCACAGGACAATGTGTACGAGTTAACTAAGATACCTTCACTTAGTTGGCTTAGTTAATTCATTTTAAGGGTATAAATTAAGTCATTTAGAGTGGATCCTAAATTTTAGTAGCCTAGGGTGAGTTTAATTTGAGTTGTAATAGTTTAATTCAGTTAAATTGAGTTAAAGTCCGATAAACTAGTCCCAATTGTTGGAGGAACTAGTAGGAGGTCTAGCAATGGCATGTAGCTTTAGCGTTCAACTTGTTAACTGATAAATCAGCCATAGTTAACTCATGCGTGCATGAAGTTCGAGTTACTCATTTGAGATTGGAGTTGAAGGGCAGTGTATTGTTAGTTGTATAATTTTCTTAGTTGTACAGGTGGTGCATATAGTCATAGAAGGGCCTATAAGGATTGCACAATTCTAATTGGGAATTTCCCTAATTAATATGGAGCTAATTCCCAAGGAAATAGTGCAAGGAAATAGGAGCTTGGCAGGTAGCATAATTGGATAAGTATTGGCCAGAGTCATCTTGTGAGACAGTGAGATCGACTATAGTTGTGTAGAGATTGTTCAAGCTTGAACAAGCATTGTATTTATTCTCTATTTTCTGACTAATGCAATATAGATGGGAAGGGGTTTTGAGAAATTTCTCCCCTCTTAGATAAATCTCTGAGCATATGTGATTGAATCTAGTCTCGTAAGTAGAGTTGTGATTGAATCTAGTCTCGTAAGTAGAGTAGATTCAAGTCTTCTGTTTTAGCATATTACATAAGAATTTTAAATCTACAAGGAATTTCTAAATGGTATCAGAGGAGGAATCACAATAGAAGAGAAGATAATTCGAAGTTTGTGTAGGAGGTTTGAATTACATGATCAATGTTGCAGGTTTTCTCTAGGACTAAGAAGATGACTTCCACCAAACTCAGGCTTGAGTATGATCTCGAAGGAACCACAAATTTTGTGGCATGGAATATCCATATGGAGGTGGTATTAGATGATAACGAGCTACTAGATTATATCAAGGCATATGTAGTTAAACCCCAACAACTGATCTGCAAGATCTTGCTCAGTGGAAGAAGGATGTAGCTAAAGCGAGGAGGATCATATTGGAGGGAGTTTGGGATCATATTTTCTCGAATTTTCACGAGAAAGAAACTACATTCTTGATGTGGAAAACATTGACTGAATTGTTTGAGAACAACAGTGACCACAGGAAGCTAGCACTGAAGGACAAGCTTCATAGCATCAAAATGCAGAAGGCTAAATGAATTCCACAGTACCTAAGAAAATTCACTCAATTTCATGATGAAGTTGGTAGGGTCAAGATTACTATTCCAAAAGAAGATATGGTATCTCTAGCTCTGTTGGGTCTTCCCAAGAGATAACAAAATTATCAGGATCCTGTGAATGGTAGAAATAAACTACCAAGATGGGAGTCGTTATGGTCGGATCTCGTGCAAGAAGAGATCAAGTAGAGAAATAGAGATGGAACTTCATCCAAGGTTGAGGATGAGATAATTGTGCCTTGGATGGAAAGGAAAATAAATGGAAAGGAAAGAAATCCCAATCTAAACGATATTTTGGTCAGGCAAGAAAGAATAAAGACTTGTCAAAGATTAAATGTTTTCACTACCATGAGTTGGGAAACTATGCCAAGAAGTGTTCACACACGAAGGCCTACAAGAATCCCTCGGGAGGAGTGGCGAGTGAAGCTCTAGCTTCACAATTTGAGTTGGATTTCACACTCATTTCATGCATGGTGGCATTGGTTATGGCTACTGTGAGGTATCCGAATAGTAGATCCTCATTCCATATGATGGGAAACAAATATTTTTTAGTGACTTGGATGAGAAGGAGCTCTAGATGAACATCGATATGGGAGATGATGGAAGGTATAGCACGAGCAGTATCAACACAGTTACATTTCAAAGGGTGTTTGGTTCTCCTCTCACATTAAAAGATGTCATGTATGTTTTGGGTCTACAGAAGAATTTAGTTTTAGTTCTTTTGCTAGAAGGTCATGGCTACGATGTGATATTAAGAAAATGAAAGTCTTTCCTTAGAAATATCACCATGGGACAAGTGAAGCAGATCGGGGTTCATGTGAAGAAACTCTACAAATTGGATGTAGAAGATTGTGCTACCTTGAGCACAATATCAAAGAAGGTGCGAACCCAAGACATTAGTGAATTATGGCATGGGAGACTTGGCCATTTGCACCATGGAGATTTGAATATTATGCAGTAGATTTCTATAGGACTTCCCAATGGTGCACTACAGCAATGAGATACATGCAAAGGGTGTACAATAGGGAAGTACGTCAAAACCACCTTTGATGATATCGACAGTAGAGCGCAAGCAGTGCTTGAAAGAGTTCACTCAGAAGTGTGTGGACCCTTCTTGACAGCCTCCATGACCAAGAACATGTATTATGTTATATTTGTAGATGATTTCTCATGTAAGTGTTGGATTTAATACATGCAGAAGAAAGACCAAACATTCTCCAAATTTTGTGAATTTAAAGCACTTGTTGAGAAATAAATTGGTAGGAAAGTGAAGGCTCTCATCAGTGATAACGGTGGTGAATATATGTCGAATGAATTTAAGAAATTCTATGCAAAAGAAGGCATTCGATGGGAGTTAATAACACCCCATAACCGACAACAAATTTGGGTGGCTGAGAGGAAGAATATAAGAGTTGTGGGAGTTAAATGATCGATGTTGCATGATCAAGACCTACCATTGCACTTGTGGGCTGGAGCATGCAACACAACTGTATATGTGTAGAACAAGAGTCCTCATCAGATTCTCGGGATGAGTAAACCATAATAATATTTTTCACGGAAGAAACCAAATGTTTCACACTTTGGGATCTTTGGTTCATTAGTTTACTATGATGTTTCCAAGGATGCAAGGAAAAATCTAAAGCTGACAACTAAGTTGGGAATATTTTTGGGGTACACTGATACACCTCACAACTATCAGGTATACCTGCCATCTCACAGGATGACAGTTGTTCGTAGATATGTGAAGTTTGATGAAGAGAAGGCCATGAGATGCCCACTTAAGAGGGAGCTTCATTTGCATAAATATGAGGAGCTTTTGGTTCCAAAAGAAGAACCCGAGGATGTGGTAGAGCATCCACAAGTAGAGGATAGGAGAGTGGAAGCACCCACTCATTCCTAGCCATCCAGAGATGGAAGTAAGCACACCAAGGAAGCTGAAATTTTATTGTATGATTCTAGAGAGAATTTGGGAGCACCCAAATCATAGCGCAAACAGAGGAGGTCACCAGATCAGTACACTGGGTACATGGATTTGATGAGTGAGCTAATTGAGATAGAACCATCCTCATTCAAGGAAGCAATGCAAAATCCAATATGGTTTGACGCCATGGTAGAGGAATATGATTCCATAGTTAGAAACAATGTTTGGGAAATTGTCCCAAGGCTAGAGAACAAGTCATTGGTAGGTTCGAGGTGGATCTATAAGGTGAAGCAAGTAGCAAATGGAAGCATCGAGAAACACAAGGAATTTTTTTTTGCCAAGGGGTTCTCTCAGGTGGAGGAAATTTATTCTGAGGAGACCTTTCCACCAGTAGCAAGGTACTCTTCTATCTAACCAATTCTAGAACTTGCATCATAGATGGAATGGAAGATCCATCAGATAGATGTGAGTACAACATTCCTCAATGGAGTGATTGAGGAGGAGGTGTACATTTAACAACCAGAAGGATTTGAGAGTTTTCATTGAGAGTCTCATATATGCAGACTCAAGCAAGCATTTTATGGATAGAAATAAGCACCCCGTGCTTGGTACACCACTTTGTACACCTGGATTGATAGTTATTTCACCAAGTTGGGCTTCACCAAAAGTGAAGAAAATGCAAACCTTTACCATATTTTTGTTGAAGGTAAATTATTTATTATAGTATTATATGTTGTTGATTTAATTTTAACCGTTGATGAGAAGTTGATCAAGTCTTAAAAAGAGGTTCTTGCAAGTGAACTCGAGATGAAGGACATGGGACTCATGCATTATTTCCTTGGTTTGGAAGTTTATCAAGGAGATGGGAAATTGTTTGTATCTCAGGGGAAGTATGCGAACGAGATATTGAAGAAGTTCTGCATGGAGAGTAATAGACCCATGGACACTCCTCTAGTAGGAAGTTGAAGAAAGAGGATTCCACTTCAAGTGAGAAGGTGGAGGCCACTATTTATAGGCAAATTGTGGGTTCACTTATGTATTTGGTAAACACACGAACATACATGTGTTATTTAGTTAACCAACTTAGTCAAGCAATGGTTAATCCAACCAAACTGTATTGGAAGGCAACCAAACATGTGTTGAGATACCTCAAAGGAACTACTCAATATGGTCTTTGGTATAGATGGATAGAGAGAGTGAAACTTCAAGGCTTCACAAATGTAGCTTAGGCGAGTAGTCCATCAGATTGGAAAATAACTTTAGGAGGAGTCTTCAATATTGGGTTAGAAGTAGTTCCTTACTACAAAAAGAAGCAGAGATCAGTTGTAATCAGTTCAGTAGAAGCAGAGTACATGACTACTATTCAAGCAACTTGTGAAGTTATCTCGATGAGGAAGATTCTTGTTGGGTTATTTGGTCAGATGATGGATACCACTGTGATTTATTGTGACAATAAAAGTTGTATCAAACTCTCTAAAAATCCAGTTTTTCATGATCGATCCAAGCATATCGACATTTGGTATCTCCATCTACAAGATTTTGTGTAGAGGCAAATAATGTTGTTGCAATACATTCCTACAAAGGAACATGATGCAAATAGTTTTACAAAGGCATTGTCAAGAGGAAAATTTGAGTTCCATGGAGACATGATTAGGGTATCTGATAATCCCTTTATTGTTGAAAGGGAGTGTTGAAAATGGAAACAAGAAAGTCCTGATTTAATTTTCCCTTGAATTGAATTAGGAGAAAATTTTAATTCCACATCATAAGACAACTTGTACGAGTTAACTAAGTAATTTCACTTAGTTGGTTTAGTTAATTCGAGTTGAGGGCCATACTTGAGTCATGTAGAGTAGATCCTAAATTTTAGGAGCCTAGGGTGAGTTTAATTTGAGTTGTAATAGTTTAATTCAGTTAAACCGATTTAAAGTCAGTTAAACTAGTTCCAATTGTTAGAGGAACTAGTAGGTGGTATAACAATGGGGTGTAGCTTCAATGGTCAATCAGTTAACTAATAAATCAATCATAATTAACTCATGCATGCATGAAATTCGAGTTACCTAGTTGAGATGGAGTTCTAGGGTAGTGTATTTTCAGTTGTATAATTTTTCCAAGTTTTGCAGGTGGTGAATGCAGTTAGAGAAGAGCCTATAGGGTTTGTGTAATTATAATTAGGAATTTCTCTAATTAATAGGGGGTTAAATCCCAAGGAAACAATGCAGGGAAATAGGAGCTTGGAAGGAAGCATAATTACCTAAGTATTGGCCTGAGTCAGCTTGTGAGGAAGTGAGATAGGTTATACTTGTGCAGAGATTGTTCAATTTTGAACAAGCATTGTATTTCTTCTCTATTTTCTAACTAATGCAATACAGATAGGAAGGGGTTTGACCAGTTTATTTCCCCTTAGATAAATATTTAAGCATATGTGATTGAATCTTGTCTCATGTTTATGTTGTGATTTCTCCATCAATTAATTGTTTCCATTGTTGAGTAGAGTAGATTCAAGTCTTTTCTTTTAGCATATTACATAAGCAGTTTGAATCTACAAGGAATTTATACAACCATGCATATTGTAGCTGGTGAACAAAGAAGTTTTCTAAGACTTTCTACTTTCTTCTGTGCTTTTAGTCAACATATGAATGTCAATTAATAAGTACAAAAAATTATTTCTTGTTTTTTAACTATATTTTTTAGTAATATGAGCAAAAATACATTTTGTTGCAATTCTTTTTGAATTGAAAAATACATTTTGAAATTTTTTTTTATGCATTTGAACCTGTTACATATGAAATATTTGTAAAGAAATATATGTAAATCATATAAAAGGAAATGAATAAGTTACTAGTATTGAAATATGCCATTAAATATAAATTTACAATTTCTCTTTCCTGATCGGTGTTGCCATATTTGATTTCTAGCACGTGTTGCATCCCTGTCTGTGTTGCTAAAATAGAAATAGAAATGATTGTGCCAACTGTAAATGAATTGGCATTATGCAACAGATTTGCAATGGAAAGAAAAAAAATTAACATTAAGGATTTCAAGCAAAATCTATCCATATTATATCTACATTTGCCTATTTTTTCTATATCTTTTGCACATTGCATCATACTATTAACAATTATATTTGATTAGAATATTTGGTGGTAATGTCATTGTTTTATTGGATATGTTTTGCTACCAATGTATCAATTATATCAAGAAGTATTGTTTATTTGTTCACATGTAACAACATTTTTTGGTTATGCTTTCATATATGCTTATTGTTATAATATAGGTATGGAAATAATTGATCTAGTCAAATAAGCCATGTCAATTATTGTTTATATATTCCATGTCTTTATTATATTTTTGATACACTCCACCTTATTTAATCATATAGACTAAACCTTTATTACGAGATTAAAATCGATTGGCATGCATACGCGTTGAGCTTTTTCTACAGTGTATTTGTGTGGCATTTTTAGAAGAACATTATGGCAAGATAGGAATTGTGTTAATTTATGGATGAAAAAATTAACATCAATTTTTTTTTTGCTAGGTTCAGTTAGAACTTTCCATTGTGACAAATGATGTGTGTCAAGTGATGACATTTCTTCCTTCATTTTATTAATAACTCTAGTTTTCACATTGGTTCTATTTGTATGTTGTGCATGGTATCATTTTTGTTTGGTTGAAAATGAAAATCTAATGTGGTTGTCTTTAGGATGCATGGGTTGGCCATATATAGGGGTGCCCTTTGAGATTTTCCCTTGCCTTAATTGAGAAAAATTTCTTTTATAATTACACACTCTTCCTATGGAAGGACAATCAGTGTTTGGAATGCATACCATTAGATCAAGAAAGTTTTTGTTTTTTTTTTGGTTTGTGGGGGGGTGGGATAGGTCTTTAAGCAAACTTGTAGGAATTTGTGGCAGAATGTGTGGTGCATAGGTTATGCAATTTTTTAAAACAATTTCATATCAATATTTTTCATGATTATACATTTTTTGTGATTTTGTACACATAACCTATGTATTTTTTTAAACACCATCATCTTTTAATCTTTAAATTAGGTTAAATGGCACAACCATGAAAAAATGACATGTGATCATTTAGTTTATTGACCCTTGACTATGTATTAGTTTACAACTTTTTTGTAAATTTAACCAAAGTTTTTGCAAAATGCTGATTATTTCCATTTTTTCATAAATTTAAAAATATATTTCTAATTTTTTTAAATCTTTTCTATAATTTTCCATTGGCTAAGTGAGCGTTGATGTGACATAGTTCCCCTAGTGGAGGGTGGTTTAATTTAGGTATTTTTCAGACATTGGAAAGCAATATGCATATGTATTCAATGTATAGAACTACATGATCATTTTTCTATTTACCATGGATTTGAATGAAAGCATACAAAGGAGGTTGATTGAAAAGAAAATGGTTTCAAAATCATTAGTTCTAGGTATTATTTCTATGCATTTCCCTAAACAATCTTTACTTATTTTCTATTGGAGAGGAAAAAAAGTATTCCAAAATCATGAGTCGTATATACTATTTCTATACGCTTTCCAAAAAAAATCAATTATTTCTATCTATTTGATCTAATTCATATCTTTAAACAAGGGAAAATGGACAAAAGTAGCTAAGAGTTGCATCTATGTTCTATTTTTTATTTCATTACTACTTTGTTTTAGTGTCTTTATTCATCATTTGATTATCACATTTTCACATTTGTTCATTTTTCAATTTAATATATGTAACAAGGAATTATAAATTAGAATGTGTCCAAGCTAAAATATATTTAGTATTTTATCTATATGCACAAAAATAAGAATATATCTAGTGACTATGAACTTGAAATTAGAATATACAATGGTAATGACTTTGCAATATTTCATTGTGTCCTCAAGTGATCAGGTGCTCAGAATAAGGCTCGAAAATTAAAGTGTTGGAATCTTATCACACTTAGCTTCATCTTGAAGATCTCTTCATTCTGAATCCAATAGTGTGAACGATACTCAAATCCGAGTTCATACACAGAAGTTAGAGCAAGTCAAAGTTCAAGTTTGACTTGTCTACATGGCATGATTGGGATGAGGTGGCAAGGTCTTCAGCGAATGAGGAGGTGACAAGTGGCAAACTACCATTGGCCCCTACATTTCACAAATTATAGTCGCAAGGTGGAGAAGCATTACAAATCAACACCGACAGGTTCAGGGTTGTGATGCGATAAGGTCATCGCATATCGAAATCGTAGATCGGCAAGGGGAAAACAAATTAGAATCGGACCCCTATAGTTACCAGGTTGCGATGTGATAAATTACCCCGACATGAGACATTATATGTCACAATTTAAGTGTCGATGTCGTGTTGCAATGTTCTGCCATGTTAACAAGACCTTCGGCCGCTGAACTTCACCGATTGTGGTGAGTGATGGACCCCAGATGCATAATTTTATATGTTATTGTTAAATATCCCGGCAGGTCTGCAATATCCCAATCAAAACATTTTTCAGTGTTTACAAGACCATCTGCCAGGATTTTACGCCGATTGCGAAATGAGATAGTCCCCAGGTCCGCAATATCGCAATGGCAAATCACTCATTTTATATTCACAGACCCTAAGAGGCCGCAACACTTACAAATTGTGATTTGCAATACGACCGATAGGATATAGCCCACCGTGTGGCGAATTTCTCACTCTGTTAGCAGATTATGGAGTGGAAACGGGGTTTTTGGTTGGTTTTGGAGCAATTTGTGGAAGAACTGGGAGAAGTCATAACTTCTTCAGTTCGTATCCAAATGGGATGCAACAGGAGGCTAGATGGCCATTTTTTGAGTACTCTGAACTCATTTAGACAGGTTTTAGAGGCATCTGAGCATTGTAAACACACTTTTGTTGTAATTTGAGCATAATAGAGAGGCCCAAGCCATTGGAAGCTGGACCAAGTAGTTGTAGCACAGGAGGGGTGAACTCCTTTATCATGTTCTTGTTATGTGTTGCATTTTGATGTTCTTTGTTGTTATATTGCTTCTATTTAGCATATGTTTTTATGTTAAATTTTTCATAACATTTACATAAGAAACTCTCATGGGAATTAGTTAATGAAGGAAAAGTATTGAATCCTTAAACACTTGAAAAGAAAATGATAAGAACCTTGGGTTTTATTCTGAATGGGAAATTAGCACATCATTACTAATCTACTCCATTTCGGATCATCAAGGTCCAATTCTTGCTTAATGGATGTTTCATATAGTATAGTGCTATTAGCTTTAGTATCGAATATATTTGCATGAGTGAAAACATATTTAGAACTAGTAGATAGTTGCACTAAACTCATACACTTTACTGGTTACTATCAATGTACTACAGTCAACCTTCAAAAAACTTAATTGTTTCTTAGAGGTTGGAATAATAAAATTCTACATTCACCAGAGCTCAAACCAAGGATATAAATGTAATTCCTTTAGCTTTAACAATTGAATCAGGAGCATAGAATGCAGGAGAATGAGAGTTAATAACCTTATAACTTAATATTTCCCTCCCTACCCCCCACCCCCGCCCCCCACATTAGGATCAAACATAAAATTTTCTTCTCATCCTACTCAAGTAACTATAAAACAAAGATGCAAAAAACTCTTTTTCACTTTGAAGATAGATCGCTACTCTCTGCTAAAGTTCCAAGTGAGATTCAATATTCCTTTATGTATGATTCTACAACATAGATATGGGATAATTAAGTAGTTTCCTTGCTTGTGAACAATCCTTTGCTTCTTGAAAAGCCTTCAATTAGTGATTTATTTGTATTTGTCTCGTCCCATTTGATCCTTTAAGCACTTTCCATATTCATATGTGTGATGAGTGTGCATAGCTAGGAGCCAGGTTCATTTTCCATATTTTATTACAATGGCATTCCTTCGAGATCCAATGGCCCAAACCTTTTTGATCGGACGATCTAAATTCATGTCAGGCTCTAACTACCACAAGGGTTTAAACTGGAATTGTATTCCATTAACATCAAATGGTCAGGATCACTTTGATTCAATGGCCTAAGAATATATTTCTTTCCCCACTAGCACTTATACATCATTGAAGGGGAGGGGGGTCTGTAATCGTGGTTCCACTCCCTCCCAAAACTATGGCATTTGGCGGGAATTATATGTGAACTATTGGAAATTTGATTTTGAGAATTTACGGGTATTAACCAAATGGGTTCTCCTTTATAAATTTGAACCAAGATTTTTGAATGGGTTGTCGATCTGTAACCTAAACCTATGTGACCTGCACTAAATAAAACTATGCATAGATGATTCTATAGGTTTATTTTAATAATAAAAAGAATCTAATTATTTATTTTGTCTATTTATCCAAAATTTCAATATCAAATATATATATTTTTTTCAATCATTAATTTCAATGCAATACTTGTGAACATGCAAAAAATGCCAGATTCTAAAGGATTGTCAATTAAATATACTGCCAATGATATAACAAGAGAGATAAGTGCATAAGTAGACATGACAACAAGCACAATTACAGAAGTAGATATCACACCAAACACAACGAAATAAGCAGAAAAGACACAACAAATAGAGACAGAAAGTTTTTGACCAAGTTTACCTAGCTAGATATCAGATTTGTTTTCTTTTCAAGAATTAATTTCAATCCAATGCTTATGACTAGGCAAAAAAATTTCCATTCTGTACCAATATCAATTTAAGATATCAGTAAGAATATAAAAGGAAACATTTTCCATGGCAATGTGTTGGCTACATATAGAATTCTTTTGAACAAAGAAAATAAGGCAAGACCAATACTCTGTGAAACTTTGACACATAAAAAAGTTGAAATGACATTAATATATCTTGTGCCTATGCAACTTATCGAAAAACATGAGAAAACAATTATTGAAAATGATGGGGTTTCTATTACAAATTTCAAAATAATACCAAAGAAAAATTATGATGGTGGTGACTGTGAGGAAACAATCTCACTAACTAAATAAATCATTGTAGAAAACATTCTTCCTATTTGTGCAGAACACTATTTTTTTCCAAATATGAAGATTGCAAGTCTCTCATGTAATCCAAATATGTTTCCAATCGGTACAATCAATACTATTTCCATTTTAACAACATAGGCAGGGATGCAGTGCATGCTAGAAATGAAAGATGAAAACACCGGTGAGGATGAGAAATAGTAAGCTTGCATTTTTTGTATGTTTTAATGATAGTAACTTATTCTCCGTCTGTTATATGATTTACATGTACTATTTTAAAAATATTTCATATGTAACAGGTTCAGGTGCATGACGAACTATTTCAAATTTATCTTTCAATTTAGAAAGAATTGTAACAAAATGTATTTATGCTCATATTACTAAAACATATAGTTAAAATACAAGAAACAATTTTTTGGACTTCAAAATCGACATTGTTATGTTCATTGAAAGTAGAAGTCTCAAAAATCTTATATGATTTCATGTTGCTAAGTTTCAAATTTTTATATCAATTTTACAACATTTACAAGGACTATTGACAACAACAAGTGCATATACAAATCCCTTTGAAGCCACACATGGAAAATGCAGTAATCCAATCATGTTTCCCAAAACAATGGATGAAAATATAGTTTATTGTGGCAATTGCAAGAAGAATTGTCCATTTGTCTACTTCTATCAGTTGAACTATATGATATAGGAAGCTAACAGGGTTACAACATTTTGTATTCATAGAGGTGTGGAATTAGAAAAGGAACTGCTTGATTTACAAAAAGTTTCCTATCAACAATACTATGTGGAAAATCAAATATTGTTTATTTGTTGACTAGTTTCCATATCTGTGGCACATTTATAGTAAACCATCAAAACATGATTGTCCATATACAATAACAATTTTTTATTTGGATTGTTAAGCAATGGTTGTAATATGTAATTAAGACTTCGGATTTACTATGACACTAATTAACATTGTGTAATGAAGTCATTTTTTATAAGTTATTAACATTGTATAAAGACATATTCCAATGAAGTTTTTTTAATTTCCTTGTTTTGTATTACGTTATCTACTCATATTATTTATAGTCCAACAAATTCAGATTTTTTACCTTGGCACATATAACACGCGTTGCTTGCACATGGACGTTAGCTCTGTGCATACCTTGCTTTGGTACTTTTTAACTCATATATGTGTTAGAGTTAGCTTTTTAAGCAGGGAGACTTGTAACAAAGGCCTGTAGACATTACCAAACAAGCAAGACTATCATTGTTGAATTTACACCTAGTTTATATAAAGTAGCATTGGGATTTTTTTGTGAGCATAATTTATTAAATCCAATAAGTTGTTCTAACTAAAAAATTAGTGTAAATTTAAATTAAATTTACTTTTTGTTGCATGCATTTAATTCATAAAATGAATTAACTTCTTACAATGTATAAAATATTTTGATTCCTTCATGCTTCTACGATAATGTGGCAATAGTCAAATGATACTTACCCTTTACTTTCGTGCAGGCTTTACCTACGCAAATAGTTTATTTATGTATGAATTTTTCCTTTGCATTTGCCTTGCTTTTGTACATTCATAAACTATGTAGATCCTTATACCAAACAACACTTTCCCTTTTGCACATATTCACACGTCCATAGGCATTCTCACCTCCGCACACTTCTTCGATACATCTCCGCATGCACATGACTTCTCTTGCACAAACACTACTCTGCATAATTTATTTACTGCATTTTTACTTTCTCATGTGCTTTGGTACTCAAAATTATCAACTATTTCTACACCACATGTTTTCATTACAAATATTTCATGTTATAATATTTAATACTCTATGATTAGCGCTCTATGTCAATTGCATTTACTACTCTATGCTTTTCATTTATATGCTATGTTTCTTTTTCCATGTTTTTAGATGCATGAATTCTATAAAGAAATTTTGTAGCTATATCATTGTGTTATGTCATGTTTTCTTATGCAATATAAATTCCACGATTGTCTTATTGTTATCAACATTTCAAATCCTATAATTGGTAAGACAAAATTAAAAAATGTTTTACTTCCACATAGTTTATTCCGCATAGTCTTTACCTTTGCACGTGCCTTGATTCCATACACTCTTGAACTGTGTACATTCTTCTATTGTACAATTTAGAATTCGAAATATTTCTGAGTGGAATTTATCAAATTTAATAATTTTCTTGAAATTAGATAATTATTGTTAATTTAAACCGATATTGTTGCTTCCAGTTATGTGTTTGTTTTGCATGCATTCATGTCATAATAAACAATAATTAAATAAATTTCACCATGTTACTAAATGGGTACAACTGTGATCTGGCTCGTCTTTCCAGATATATAATATATATATTATATATATATTATATAAGATATATAAATATATATATATAGATAGAGAAGAGAGAGAGAGAGAGAGATCATTTCAGCAGCTATATCGCACCTCAATGAACCCCTTTAACTTTACACATCATCTACTTGGACATAGGATTTAGATTTCCACATGTATTTCTTCCTCACAGTCTTTAACTTTGCACTTTATTTTGCGACACAACACTTCTCCTTGGGAACACACCCTGACTTTTACATGTTTGCACACATTCTTGCCTCCACGTGCTTCTTTTGCATACCTACATCTCGTATAGCACCCTAGTTGCACATGCACAACTCAGTCCACTTGATTTTCCACATTTGTACTTCCTACATGCTTCCATACTTATTGGAGAGGTTGGTCGACTTAGTTGACTAGCCAAGTTGAGTCAACATAAAAATTCATTTTGTAAATTCGGTCAACTTGCTAATCATGTTGATTGTCTAAGCCGATTAAGGAAAGTTTGTTTCGTCAGTTAAATTGTTGTGATAGCCAAAACATGATATATATGAATGTATGCACATCAATGGATTGGTTCAATTTTCTCATTAATAGAATAAAATATAAAGTATTACTTTTCTAGTTTTTTTTCTACTTTGTGTCTCTTCTACTTTTCTTATGTTGCATATGATTATATGAGTTCTTGTTGTCCTTTCTACTAGTAACTAATCCACAATTTATGTAAGACTACAACACTGGTTCTGTTAATATTGGAAGAGATACAAAAAGTGGTGGCAAATGACCATTGAAAATTACCTGAAGAACTATGTGATGCAAAATAGACTGTCAATTGCAGAAGCTCGAGCACATTTCTTTATGGAAGCACATGAAAGATTCATCGAAGCAGCCCCAAATGATATTAAGAAATTCCTCGACTAGACCACTAACTTGACAAAAAGAAGATGATGGAAAACTAACATTGAAACTCACAAATGGACGTCGAACCAATCTGCATGTGTGGGTTGAAAAGAAATGGGACAAAATCTATGAGGTAAGAAATAGAACAAAGAACTTCTATTGATCAAATTAAAGTAAGTTTTTTCAATAATTTTCATGAAAGTTTTTTCTATACCATATGACCTTGCTACAAAATTTTCTCCTTGACAAAGTATTCATCCATATAGTAGAATATTGACTGCCTCTTCAAGAACCACTAAATTCTGACGATCGTAAGAAATAGATCGCCTGGGAGAAATTTATCAATGCTAGCTACAAAAGTGAAAAAGAAGCATGGGATTATTTCTTGAGAAAATGAAAAATGGATGTTGATTTTACCCTCCTCGATTGACACTAAGTTGACTCAACAGGGGGGGTAATGATTCGTGAAGAATAAATAAGAAAAGAATAAAAATGAGAAGTATTAAGCAAATCAAAATGGGAGGGAAGCAGCTGACTGAAAATAAATGACAAGATGAATATAGTAGACGAAAGAGTTTAGATGGATTTTGAATTTATAAATAGTCAATTTATATTCAAAAGTTATCATGGTACAAGAGACAAAACATATGATAAGAAATAAGAGAAGAATACTAGATAAATAAAATCCAAACTCAGGAGCATGGGAACAAAGATGCACAATACTCCTCTAATGCTCAACATCAAGAGTTGAGAGATCTGGCACCTCCTGTTCTAACATATATTAATAGTGTACAAGCCCTGGAAGGAAGGTAGATGAGATAGACATTGACGTCTCTAGTCCAACATTTCCATGATCCCTAGTTGCATCAATACCAAGTCCCACCACTAGATAATTCTTCCAACAACGACTACATATTAATTCAGAATCATCGATAGTTTGATACATGAGAGATGAACAAGGTAATTTAAGCAATTGATCACAAGTTGAAATTCTTATTGTAAACCAAGCGTGAATTGATAATCAAGAAAATGAAGACATACTTCTCTGCACCAAATATCTCATGAACGTACCCCCCTCCCGTAATAATTATCTGTTGAATAACACAAGGACACAAGCCTAGACATTGAAAAGTCACAACGCGGAACAATTTGGTTCACATAACATATAGATGAAGGTTGTCAAACCAACCAAATACTAATAAACTATGTAGAAGTGAAATGCTACAATTAAGAAAACATTCCACACCAACCAACAGTTGAAATCAATAAGACCGACTCATCGAGCAATGTAAAAGCAACAATAAAAACTACACCTCCTCCAGTAAAAATGGGACTAAACCATATCCCCCTTTATGAAGGAGATGATGATCCAAAGAAACATTGGTTTTTCTGTGAAATGTTTTGGGATGCTAACAACATTACTAACAAAGAAAAACAAATGGCCAAGTTCATAGCTTCTCTTTGGAAGTGAACACTTACTTGGTTTATGAATATCACAAAAAACGAGTTGAAAAGTAAAAATGATATTAAAATGAGTTTCTTCTCCATTTTTAAAGAACAAGATGTCAAACATCTTGTGGCTGAAAAATTGAAAGAGATTAAACAATGTCCATATGAGACAATAAGGGAATATGACAAATGATTTAATGATTTGCTAAGTCAAATTCCATATAGTATTGATGAAGCACTATTTATTCCAATGGTACATTGTTGGTTTATTATGGAAACTTTGAGGAACACTGAGGATCCGTGAAGTAAAAACAAGCGAAGAATCCCTTAAATTGGTTCCACATATTGAAACGGATGATGAAGGGTAGTCAAATACCTTGACTGCTAAAAATAAACTAGAATAAAATATTGAAAAATTATAGAGCTCCCTTTTCACATTATCCCCACAGAAGAATTGGTGTACTAACTACAGAAGTGAAGGGCATGCCAAAGACAACTATAAATTTGTTAATTATTTTCATTGAGATGTTCGACAAGTTCAGTCAAATACATACTATGATATATTTCAAATTATGTCAAACCACAGTATTAAGGAGTGTTAGTATAATTTACATAATACTAAGCCAAAATGGTGTTCCATATGTGAGGATAATAGACAATCATCATAAGATGTTAGTTAAATATGAATAATAAGCCCAACTATCATCTTGTTTACCATACTTAAGCTTCGGATCTGTAGCAGCCCCAAATTAAATTTCCATGTAAATAGATAATGTATAGACATTATCAAATAAAAAATAAAACCAAGGTCATGGGATACGTAGTCCAATATGAATGAGGGGATAAACATTAAATTGGGATCAACTTGTGGTTAATTATTTATTGGCTATGGAAATTTGCATTGGTAGAGGAAAAAGGAAATAAATGGAATCAATTATTACATGCTAGGAAGGACATGAGGCAAAAATGCAAAAGGAATAAAGGAAAATGAAGGAAATTTCACTTCAGCAAGGAGGGAAGAGTAAAAGATAAGAAACAATAAAAATAGTAAAAGAATATGAGTGCAAGGGAAAATGAAAAAAAAAAAAGGAAAAGAAAAAGAAAATAAAAGTAGAGAGATGACATTCTAGGATTCTCTTTTGGAAAAGCAAGGAAAAAGGAGAGAGAACACTAGAGCACTTAGACACAAGGAAGAAAAACAAGCAAGGAGAAAGTAATGGAAACAACTAGCAGAAAAAGAGTTCGAGTGGAAACTAAGAGGAAGACTTGAGCAGCAACAAACAAGGGCAGAAAATAGTTGTGGATTTTGTAGGTAACAATGTGCATATTAATTATCTTGCTCAGATTTGAATGCATGGTTTATTCATTCGTTTGTTGGTTAATTTTGTTGTCATTGGCATGGTATTTTCTCGGATTGACAGTCATGTAAAACCTTGCATTGTGTTATTCCCTAGATAGTGATGATGTAGTGGGTTCCTTGTTTAGTTGAGCTTTGGATGCCGATAGATTTTGGATCATGATTAATGTGGTCTCAGTAAAATCCCAAGGTTTGAGGGTGGAGATGGTTTTCTCTGGGAATCTCTTAATAGGTGGGTGGAAACAAGAAAATTGCACTAGGTATAGTGAAGAAATTTTGAGGCATCCAAGCTTTTGTTGGCTTTGATGATTTCTAGACCCGGTGCTGGGTGAAATCATTGTGACTTGAAGGTGGAGGTGGTTTACTCTTAATTCCCTGTTTGGTTATGTTTTGGTTTATCCCATGTAATCCCAAATTCAGGATTGGAATATGGCATAGGGGTGATTGGGCAGGAAGAAATATTTGGTTTAGCCCTAATATATGGTCAAGTGGTGCATGGAAGTCCCTGACTTGGTTGGCACTATGCATATGCTAATATGTGTTATTCAATAATGAAGATCAATGAGCATAATTTTTGGTTTAAAGTGTTGATTATTTGACTAGTTTTTCATGGATTCATTCTAGTTAATTGCTTGTTACATGCATAGAATAAATCTTATTATATGAAGTACTCTTATTATTGAACTTGCTCATGGTTGATAGGATCTTGGATGTTTTATATGGATGTATGAGCTAATGTGTGTTTAGTGCAGCTAGTATGAGGGGGAAATAAGCCTTTTAGAGGAACATCTAATGAAATTGAAGAAAACAATGAACAACTATGTATTCATGCCCCACAGATAACTTAGCCACAAAGTGTTTGTAAATACGATTCACATGTGTTGGACAAGTTTGAGCAAGAAAATAGACTAGAAAATAGCATGAGGACACATAGACATTATTGACAACATTCTAGAGAATTATGGGCAGTTGGCATGTAGTCTAGACCTAAAATTCTAGAATAGGGTTTGCGGTCGCACCCACAGAACTAGGAAATTTCGGCTCTAGTCACACTGAGGATGGGTTATTAGTGTGTCTAGAGGCCTCTAGCCACTCTGATTGGCTTGCATGCATGCGTCTGGCATGTGATCTAGGTTAAGGGGTAGTCAAAGCTCAGGGAAAATGGTCAATAGTGAAAATAGATTGACAAGCAATGTGATCATGTGCCCCTGGGTGTTGGAGTAAGTTTTATAAGTGGTTCCCATTCCTGTAGCTGCATCTTGGAAGTTGGGTTAGGCATAGTAACTCCCAGCTCATGTTTTGTTGGAATTATGATATAGATTGATACAGGTGTTGTTCTTGATGGCAACTCACTTAGATGACAGATCATAGTACAACTAGTAAATAGCAAAGAATTAATGATCAGAGAGGTATAAGTAGGTGTGTGACAAAGAAGCAATACACTCGGGTGCACCATATACTAAGTCGCGTATACGTGCACATGCATGTTTATAGAAGGAAAGGCACGTACATGTTGGGAATCTACGTTTTGGTCCATGGTATTTGGGTATTGGACCATGGTATTTGATTCGAAGTGTTGACCCCATGTATTGGGTCCAAGGTATTGGTTCTACGTGGTTTTAGACCATGGTATTGAGAGAGGCCAAAACCTATATAAGGAGAAGATCATTAAGCCAAGAGGGAAGTGTGCAAGTGATGAATATCTGATGAAGTGAGAGATCTAGTATGCTGGTTATGGGTTTGTGATGCTTTGCTTGATCAGAACCTAGGAGGCACCTATGCGGTTGATAAAGGTTGATGGACTGGGATCATGAAGAATAAAATGCATTATCATTATATGGTATGACCATGAATAGATCTGAATACTAACACATGTTTTATCCTTTATATCTTATGTTCTGGGTATATCTGAAGTTGAAAATTGCAGCGAAGGTATAAGTAATTATTTTCAGATCTGTACGCGGGTTCTCTCTGGTGAAAGGGCGTATACACGCTGGTTCGACACAGTCAAGTAGCGTATACATTATGAGATTTGATGTTTGAGGTTGTTGTTGGTTCTTATGGTTGTTGCAGAGTTTTGGGCTCTGCTCTATGTTCTGGTGACTGTGTTTTGATGATAGGGTTTCAGTGATTTAGTTGTTGAGTGATTCAGAGTTAATGATTGTATTGCAGTAGTGATTGTTTTTTATTTATGGATCCAATCTAAAAATTTATGAAACGTGGTCCTTGGAAGAAAAGAGAAGGTTGTAGCCTTCTGTATGTCAGCACCTACGTACTAGTACATCAGCTAGTACAAGAGCTAAGGGAGTTGTAGCTCCCTTCTAGGAGAAGCTAGAGAAGGAGAGAAGGTTGTAGCCTTTTGTAGGTAGAAGCCTACGTACTGGTATAAGACTGCACCAGTACAGAAATATTGTAAGAAGAAGTTTCTTATTAAAAGAAGATAGAGACAAATTGCAGCAGGTGGTTTTCACCCACATTGGGTTTCCACCTTATATCATGGTGTTCATGTGTGCTTCTTATGTGTGATGATCTGTTCTGTTTTACTACACCTGTTTACTGTTCATATGGTTAATAATGTTCTGATGCACTCATTGAAGATCAACTAATTGAATCATAAGTTTACTGGATATACGCTAGTTGCATTAAACACAGTTGCGTATACACGTGGGTATCCTTAAATGAAGTAGCATATATGAATTTGATAATGGAAATGAAAAGATTATTTATTTGATAATACTGATTCACCCCCCCCCCGCTCAATATTATTTCCAACATGTTTACCCTGGTAAGTCATAAAAGTGGGTAAATGTGGGTGGGGTGTTATAAAGTGGTATTAGAGAAGGTTCACAACATTGGACCTCGAGGTGAATGCAGATTTTTATGCAGATCTATATAGTTATCATGCATACATAGCAATTATTTTATTGATGATGTTCTTACAATTTTGTGTTATTGTTTTGATGCATGTATGAATTGATATGCTCTTGATATTATTATGTATTTTACTGATTTGGATTGACTTGTGCATATTCAATAAACTCACTAGAAGAAATTGAGGTAATAGTTTTGATCATGCCTTTTATTTGGTTTATGTAACAATTGTATGTTGTAGGAAAATAGAAGGCCAAGAGATGAAGAGCATAATGGTTGAGTACAGTGCATATGACTCGTTGTAACAAAACAAAAGAGAAATCAGTGGGATGGGAAAAATTAGTTGAGCAGCAGGAAGAGGGAGAATCTATTGATGTAGATGATACAATAATAAGTTTGAGGGAAAATATCAGAAGTTGTAAAGTCGATTGAAGCCTAGGAAAGGCTTGCAAAAGCTCAAGAAAATCAAGATGAGGTTAATGCATTTATTCTTCAAAACCTTTTATATTTATAGAAGCATGGACAATTGGGGAAGAGTCATGGAGACAGACAGGAAGAAAATACTAATGGGGCATATTGAAGTAGGTCTCATAAATGGTATAGGGTGGAAAAGGATGATACCATAAATAGTGGAATACTCTTGGGTACACCTGAGAAAAGGGCTAGCACACATGGATTTTATTCTATCTCTACTTCTAAGATACATTATCACCATCACCGCCAACATCATTATAAGAGGAGTGAGAAGTAGTATTTTCCATAAGAATTCAAAAAGCAAAGCCTCCTACTTTTGATGGTGTGATGACCAAACTAGAAGATTCAGAAGCATGGTTTCTTGGAATTAGAAATTTTTTAATAATTCATGATTACTCAGAGAATATGAAGGCCAAGATAGCTACTTTCAGTCTTAAAGGAAAATGAGATATCTCATGGGAAGATGCCAAACATGTCAAGGGAATCAGGAAAGAGAATCTGACTTGGGAAGAATTTGAAAGACTCTTCAGAAAGAAGTACCTATTTGAGAGGTATTATGATGGAAATGCCAAAGAATTCGATGAGTTCAATATGGGTTCCATGTCAAATTAAGAATATACAACCATATTTCTAGAGATATTGAGATATGTTCCATATCTCAATAATGAGAAAGAAAATATCCAAAGGTTCATCAGTGGGTTTCCTATTGGGTTGTGTTATATTCTTTCCACATAGTTAACAGGGGGTTTGAGGGGTACCCGTAACCCCACTTTATGGGGTCTGGGACAACGCCCCGGAAAATTTTGGTTTTGGACGCTATGTTAGGTTGGGCGGACCCACCTATGGTTTTGTGCATGTTTTTCACACATGTTTTTTGGACGCGATGGTTTTCGGTCCATGGTTTTGGACACGATGGTTTTCGGTCCATGGTATTAGATGCTTCTGCATGTATAAATATGTATTGTAACATTGAAAGGGATATAATGAAAAATCAAGCTGGTAGTCCTGGTTTTGGGATCCGGTGGGAAATCTCTGTGTATATGTGTTTTATGTGTTATGCTCTCGCATTTTTATTTTTTTCCTGTGATTTAGAATTCATATGCAGGTAATTTCTGTACAGGGTTAAAAACTACATTTCCATTAACATTCAAGGATGGGATTGTGTTTGATGAGCCTTAGCCAGTGGACTAATCCATTAGAAAGTTGAAGACTAAAGGAAAGTGGCCCAAGAAGCGAGGAAGATATCAGGATGCAGGTGAGAAGGAAAATATGGCTCCTCATAAGAAGTCCAATGCAGTTGAGAAAGGGAGTGTGTCTCAGCCTATGGAGCATAAGAATAAAGGAAGTGGCAGAGAACCATTGAAGTGTTGGAATTGTGGTGGATACCATTGCAAGAGGGATTGTCCATCATATCAGGGTATTAGGCCTCAAATTTATAGTGCTCAAGATGTGCAGAAAGTTGTGGATGTAGGTTAGAGAATTCCATGGATTTATGCAGCAGTTGATAAAAACTAGGAAAACCACAACGCATCCATTATCAAGATGGAAGGTAAGCTTAGTGATTAGATTTTTTCTATTTTGATTGATCTATCATCAAATTATAGCTATATTAGTCCTGAACTAGTGTATCAGTGTTGTTTCAATAAGGAAGTACATGCAAATTCTTGGTTGGTGCATTTGGCTATAGGTACCAAGAGAAGAGTTCACCATTTGGTGACATATTGTGCACTTGAGATTAATGGCATGCCTAGATCAGCAAACTTGGACTTGCTTCCTTTGGGTGAATATAACATGATTCTAGGCATGGATTGGTTATTTATGACCAAGGTAGATTGTTATGATAATTCCATTGATGTCTACATGATGATGGAGGAAAGAGAGTCTTGCGAGGAAAGAAGAAACCTACATCAGTGAGGATGATTACAACCATGTAAGTGAAGCGTAGATGTAGAAAATGATGTTTATTATTTATAGTTCATATCTCTAGTGACAAAGGATTGGATGATGGGGATACTGAAGTCCTAAAGAGGTATTCTATCTTACAACAGTTTCATGATGTGTTTCCTACATAGATTCCAAAACTGCCCCCCATAGGGAGGTGGACTTCTTTATTGAGTTGACGCCAAAAGCAACATCATCATCTAAGGAAACATACAAGATGAGCACTCCCAAGTTGGTGGAATTGAAGTTGCAACTTAAAGAGAAGATTGATAAGGGATACATATTAAGTCCAAGTGTATCTCCCTGGGGAGCACGAGTGTTGTTTGTAAAGAAGAAGGATGATACTCTCATATTGTGCATTGATTACAAGTAATAGAACAAGGTGACCTTCAAAAACAAGTATCCATTGCCATGGATTGACAATTTATTTTATCAAATAAAGGGAGTTGCAGTGATTTCAAAGATTGATCGGAGATCGGGATATCATCAGGTGCACATCAAATAATAAGACATCTATAAGACTACATTTCATACAAGTTATGGGCACTATGAATTTGTGGTGGTTCCTTTTGCTATTACCAATGCTCCGGCCACCTTCATGTGTATGATGAATAGTTTGTTACACCCTTATTTGGATAAGTTTGTGATATTATTTGATGATTATATATTGGTCTATTCAAATAATGAGGAAGAGCATGCAAAACACCTAGCAACAATATTGATATTATTCAAATTCAAGCTTCTGTGATCGATATTTTGATTATTTGAAAACATTTTTGGAAGAAATCACATTGGTAGTTTGAGATTGTTGAGAGAGCATAAGTTTCGTGTCAAGCTCAGCAAGTGTAGCTTCTTGTCTTTGAGGTTTCTGCGAGTCTCATTATTATTTAGATTATCTTCCGGATACATCGCATAAGGTTTCTTTTTTATCGACGCTTCAAACTAGCAATGGTGGTTCATCTTCAGGATGTGAAAGATTATTGAAAGGCCGGTCTCATTTTTTCAATTATATATATAGAGATGCTTAGCCGACATATACTAGGATTTAATTAAATTATTTTTATTTTTTAAATTATTCTATTTGTTTTAAAATTGTGATAGAATTAATTTAATTATTCTTGTTTCTTTTTAGGTTTATGGTTATATAATTATATAATTATTTAATTTAAATTTAATTATTTATTTATATTTTAATTATTAAAATATTTTATTATTAATTGTTGTATTATATTTTATTATTTTATTATATATTGATAATTAGTTTCAATTATTTTAATTAATTTTATAATTATATAATTATTTTACTTATACTTATTTTAATTATTTATTTATTTATTTTATTTAATTATTAATTTTAATTGTTGTAAATTATATTTATTTCAATTTATTTATTAATTAAATTATTAATGAGTTCATAATATCTTTCTTATTTGTGTTTTATTGTGATTGTTTTTACTTTGTATTTATATAATTTTAATTATATGTCGTGGATTATTTATTAAGGCTCCCGACATATTGTCCTTTGTTAAGGAGTTATTATAGTTAAGATATTTTCAATTGATGTTTATTTCCTATGATTTTTGTTAAATTATATTTTATTAAGGTCATGGTGTGTTGTTTAATTAAAATGGATTAGATCTGTTATGTTTGTTCTAGGTTAATTAGAGGAGGATTACAGTTAGGGGTAGATTTGGATGATAGGATTGGAATCTAGTTTTCGCTTATGGTCCATCCATTGTTTCTATTGAGGTTATTAGGGTGTTTGCTAATTTCTATGGCATCTCTAAATTTCCTTATGAAATAGTGATCACTCCTAGCTAAGATACTAGTATCTATCACAATTTTAAAACAAATAGAACAATTTAAAAAATAAAAATAATTTAATTAAATCCTAGTCTCTGTCGAGGAAGCATCTCTCTATATATAATTGAAAAAATGAGACCAATCTTTCAATAATCTTTCACATCCTGAAGATGAACCACCGTTGTTGGTTCGAAACGTCGATAAAAAAGAAACCTTATGCGATGTATCCGGAAGATAATCTAAATAATAATGAGACTCAGAAACCTCAAAGACAATCACCCAATATAGAAGGGAGATAATGAAAGAAGTTCGCAGATTTGAGTGACACAGACGGCTCTTAAGGAGAAAAAAATACTAACCTTACATTTCTGAAGAGATGCAAAGATTCATCAATTATTATGCCATAAAGGTGTCTACTTAATTCCCTTCTCATGCGGCAAACCCTACGTAGGTGAGACTGGGAGATCCTTTAACACAAGAATCCAGGAACACTCAGGTGACATTAAACACAATCGATCCAAATCCTCAGCTCTAGCTGAACATTCTGATAAAACTAAGCACCAAATCTGTATAGAAGATACCCGTATCTTAGCTAGGAGTGATCACTATTTCATAAGGAAATTCAGAGAAGCCATAGAAATTAGCAAACACCTTAATAACCTCAATAGAGATGATGGATGGACCATAAGTGAAAATTGGATTCCAATCTATCATCCAAATCTACCCCTAACTATAATCCTCCTCTAATTAACCTAGAACAAACATAAAAGATCTAATCCATTTTAATTAAACAACACACTATGACCTTAATAAAATATAATTTAACAAAAATCATAGGAAATAAACATCAATTGAAAATATCTTAACTATAATAACTCCTCAATATAGGACAATATGTAGGGAGCCTTAATAAATAATCAAGACATATAATTAAAATTAATATAAATACAAAGTAAAAACAATCACAATAAAACACAAATAAGAAGATATTTCTTAACTCATAATAAAATAAAATAAAAAAAATTGAATAAATATAATTTAACAATTATAATTAATAATTAAAAAATAATACAATTAAAAAATTGTATAACAATAATTATTAATAGAAATTGAATAAATGTAATTACACAATAAAATAAATTATAAATTATAATAAAATAATATAACTAAAATAGTATATTATAAATTATTAAATATAAATCAAAAATAATTAATAATTGAAATTATTTCATAAATAATAATAATAAAAGAATTAAAACAACAAATTAAAAAATAAATAATTAATTAAAATAAATAGTATTAATACAAGTATGAATTAATATAACCATAACCTAAAAAGAAAAAATAATAATTAAATTAATTCTATCACAATTTTAAAACAAATAGAACAATTTAAAAACTAAAAATAATTTAATTAAATCATGTCGGCTAAGCATCTCTATATATATAATTGAAAAAAGGAGACCAGTCTTTCAATAATCTTTCACATCCTGAAGATGAATCACTGTTGCTGGTTCGAAACATCGATAAAAAAGAAACCTTTTGCGATGTATCCGGAAGATAATCCAAATAAGTGTAGCTTCTTTGAGTCTCATAATCATTACCTGCGGCATGTTGTTTCCAAGGAGGGGAAAATAGTGGATCTGGAAAATATTAAGGCTATCATGGAGTGGCCAACTCCAAAGAATGTGAATGAGACCAGGTCATTCATGGGAATAGTAGGTTATTACAGAACATTCATTAGGAACTTCTCCAAGATTGGTTATCCTATCACATCTTTGCAAAGAAAAGGAAATAATTTTGAATGGACTGTTGAGTGTGCAACTCGCTTTGACCAGTTGAAGCAAGTGCTTATCAATGCTCTAGTTTCGAGGATTGAAGATCCTAATAAAGACCTTGTGGTTTGTATAGATGCATGCAAGGAAGGACTAATTGGAGTCCTAATGCATGAAGGGAACGTGGTTTTTTATGAATCATGGAAGCTAAATGAGCATGAGCAGAGTTATGTGACTCATGATCTTGAGTTGACAATTATCATTCATGCATTGAAGATGTGGACACGTTATCTCCTTCGCAGGAAGTTCATTTTGATGATTGATCATAGTGGATTGAGGTACTTGTTTAACCAACCTAATTTGAACGCAAGGAAAGCTAAAAGGTAGGATAATCTCAATGAGTTTGATTTTGAAATCAAGTACATCAAAGGAAAATAGAACTAGGTTGTGGATCACTCAATAGAAGAGTACATGTGAATCATATTTCAGCTGTGAGATGTTATGGGACAAAATTTTAATAGTGAATATTGCATGCAGGGCAGCATGATGAGAGGTACCAGTAGTTGAAGCATAGATTTTCGTAGCAAGGTGAGGGTGACAAGGATGAGGATCATCACCTCATATAATATGGCTTTGTTAGATTCAAGAGTAGGATCCATGTGCCTAATAGTAGTGAATTGAAGAAGCTTATTTTGAGAGAGTTTCATGTCAATCCATATTCAGGCCATCGAGTATACCATAATACTTCGACAACTATTAAGAAGTTCTACTATTGGCCTAATCTAAAAGCTGAATGAAAGCATCCAGTTGGTTTGTTGCAAACTATTTCAATTCCATAATGGAAATGGGAGGTCATTTCTATTGAAAAATGTGCAGCAAGAAATGTTAAATTTAGAATGTGCTAAAAATAGCATGTCTAAAATAGCAGTTTGGCCAGTGAGGTCATTGGCCACATTGGGTGAGAGGTGAAACTACTAAAAATAGAAAGTTCTAAGAATAGCATTTCTGGGTCCCTTCCAATTTATAGCTGTCCCTAGTCTATCTATAGGAAGTAAAATTAATTTTGGTCTTAACAGCAGTTGGAAATATTAATTAATTAATTCAGTTGAGTTAATTAGTTAAGGAAATTCGAATTTGAAGTCTTTGTGAGCATGCACATGAGTTGTCCCACTGATTGAGGAATTTATCCTTAATTTCCTCCACTAATTGAAGGAATAAGTATGAGTTCTATAATGAGAGAATCAGTTGACTTAGTTCTAACTAGTCAAATCCAGTGAGATTATTTTAACAAGTTGTTAAAATAATAAAATATAGTTTGTTAATGCTTGCATGCATGTGACAATTATTATTTTAGATAACTAAGAATTCACTCATGGATAATTGTTGCACGTCAGTTCTGCTAGAGACCTAGTTGAGATCAGATGAGGGATAGTGTACTATCAGATGCTTGGATATTTCTAGTAAGTATTCCTTGCATGGAGAAGGATCTATTTCCAAGAAAAATATGTATTATAGGAGATTGGAGGACTTGTGGCCTATATATTGAGGCCTAGGTAGTCTATGATCTTCATCTTCTGATTACAGAGAGAGCAGGATAACTATTGAGTTGATTCCTTTTGTATGTTGTTGAGGATCTCCACTTGATTGATAATACATGGTTCAGGTTTTATGTTGGTGCTTTCCTTAGATATATCTTGTATTATGTGTGATTATTTCTCTTGATCAGTTATGCATGTTTCTACTTGATGTTGCTTATGAATTCAGTTATGCTTCCGCTTAATGTTTTGTAGAAGTAGAACAAGTATTATGCTTTAGGACATTGCATATATGGGTTTGTTCTACAGGCAAAATTTCTACAATTTCCATGGATTTCATTACAAGATTGTTGAGGACGTCAAGGCACCATGACTCCATCATGGTTTTGGTTAAAAGGTTGAGCAAGGTAGCTCACTTCATTGTAGTAAAGTCTACTAATTCAGCTAGTGGAGTAGCTCAAATCTTCATTAAGGAGATAGTGATGTTGCATGGAGTTCCCAAGAGGATTATATTAGATATAGATGTCAAGCTCACTTCCAAGTTTTGCAAGTGTTGTCGTTGCTACAAAACCCTATAAATTTTTTGTCCTAAATCCAAGTTTCAAAGCCTACTTTGAATTTTCATGTTGTCATCGCAAGTATTAAGCGTCATTACATGTGTTTCCTTTAAGTGGTCGTGTCCCATTTTGAAGAAAATCAAAGTGTCATTTTTTAGCATAGGCAAGTATCACAAACCACATAAAGGTGGTTTTTGTTTGTTTCAAGGGATGATATTTATGTTCATGAGTCATTATTATCATGTATGCATGTATCATACTCACTTCCAAAGTTTCAAGCATTGTTGCACAAGTGTCGTCATTGTTGTCACAAAGTGTATTTTTAGTGTCGTACTTGGAGTAAGTCGTTGCAATGTCATCACATTGAGAAATTATGTTGCTCATGTGTTCTGGGTGATCTATGTTGTGTTTTAAATTATTCTAAGTGTGTGATCATGCTCAAGTCCTATCATTATTCACTTTGGCCTCACTGATCCCACACTTAGCCAAATGTGGAAAACTTCCTGATTGAGCAACTTGGCATCACTCAACCATCCTAAATTGTACATTGTGCAGTCTTAGTCCTCAAGCCTCACCCTTGCCTCTTGGCACTATGCAATGCATAGTCCCTCCATCCCATAACTGCACACAACATAGTCATAATGCCCAGTCTTGACCCTTGAGCTCCAGAACTGCGCAGTCCTTACCTCAATCTAGCCTCCTCTATGCACTACAAAATCTAAAGCATCAAGTTAGAATGTGTAACTGCACAATCCCTTGGCATCATCCTCTCCGAAAATGTGCCTTGGGAAACCTCAAGCCTTAAGCCCTCAATCTGACCTCTTGAGTCCCTCAATTGCGCAGTTGACAAGTCCTTCCCAGCCTAAACTGTGCACTACGTAGTCTCAAGGCTTAGTCTTGACCCTTAACATCCTGAGTTGCACAATGGCACAATCCCTGAGTCTATCTCCTAGCCTTCCACCTAGTTCCATCTCATCCAATGGTTATCATGAAGCATGTTATATTGGGGGTTTATCAGACTGATTTCATATTGTCAGGAGTGGATTGTAACTGTAAGTATTCTATCATGTTTTTGAGAAGATGATAATGAAGAAGATGAAGAAGGAGACCTTGCTAGAAGACACCTTTGCATTTATGGAAACAAGTTGATCAATCAAGAGAAACAAAGGACACCACATTGCAATAACAACTAAAGATAAAGATAAAATTGAAGACTCCTTATCATGAAGCCATGTGGAGGAGGAATAATACCACGTTCCATCTCTTCCGAAGACACAAAGAAAGCATCAACAAAGAGTGGATTGGCATTTCCATGTCACGTCATGTCATCAGTCATAATGTGCCACATCATATTGTGGATTACGTAAATTCAATATTGGATAAATGTAATGTAAAGTGGAAGTCAAGGAGTCATCCATGTAACATGAAAAGTCATGTAGGAAGACAAAAGGTCATAGAGAAGTCAAACAGTCATGAGGGTAGTCCAAGAGTCACAAGGGAGGTGAAACATCACTCCATATATTATTATATATATTATAATAATAATATATATATATATATAATATATGAGATATATATATATATATTATATATATTAAATATATATTATAAAGATATATAGATATACATATACATATACATATACATATACATATACATATACATATACACCCCCATTTCTCATGTAAAGGACTTTTCACCTTGGCTCCTCCTACCAAGAATTAGAGAGGAATATATTTCCTTTGGAGGATCAAGTGGTTTCTCAAATGCTCCAGTATTGGAGCTAGTGGTGTTCAATGTCTTGATTTATCTTGGAACTTTTACTTAATTTCAAAAGCTCGCTAAGCCAACACACTTTCATGCATATGTCATAAATATTGAAAGACTATTATTTGAATGTTTGCATTGTACGTTGTTTTCATTTGTACTAAGAAAATTGAACTATTTGGTGACTTTGGTACTTATCTTGTTGAAGGTGTGTTGTATTTGTTTTAAAAATCGTTGCTTCTAGGTGAACTATTTCGCTAGTTGTTCAATGATTCATTCATATGTATGTGTTCATGTGAATTTTCTAGATTAGAACTATTTCTTGTCTTTAAAAGGCTCTCTTTCTTTTCCCCTTTCAGTAGAAGAACCCTAATACATTCCACATTTGAAAATTCTAGAAGACATACTCACTTGCTATCTTGAAATTAGCTATGTAATACTCTATTGTTCTGAACATTGAATCCAAGGCATATATTTAAGAATATATGGAAGATGGGACTTATTTCCATAAGGGATACCACATGAAACATTCCAAAGTAAAATTGGTACTTTTGATCAGGGAGACCCCCTTTCATATTGGTGGTATCCAGCACCATTAACATTCTGGCACTAGAAGCAGGGTATCCACATTTTAATGGTTGAAAATTCTCAGCATCCTAACAAATAAACTTCTACAAAAGGAAACAACATTCCCATTTTCACTCCCACTCATACTCCTGAAAATGAAGAAATTGTTTAGTCTAGCTCGGGACAAGCCTTTGAGGTTACGATCAACTTTGAACTATAAGACCCATCACTCATTAGTTTGTGAGAGCTCTTGGTCTGCTCCCTATCATTATGATTATGCCTCATAAGCCTATAATAAAAGAAGTAACTACTAATGGCGTACTTGTTTTTCAATGGAAGATTTGATCAACGAAACCTAAAAGAGTTGGTTGATCCTACAGAGGACCAAGGATAAATTCCATTTGTTGAGGAGAATCTAGATAGTGAAGGAGAATATTTTCAATTTTCTGTTGAGGAGCACCATGATCACATCGCAGATCCTAATAGTGTGGGAGAAGCTTCTTCATATTTAGAAGAAGAAGAGGAAGACAAATATGAGTACATGGTTGATTTAGATTATCCACTCACTCTTCTGGCCAATCTTCACAAGATGCCCAAACATCCATAAAATTTGTTGTCAAAGTTCGATCTAGACAAGAAGATTAAATCAAAAGATCATATAAACAATTTCGACATGCATCTACAAATGATTGAGGTATGTTTTGACGATTCCCTTGCAAACTCATTCAGTATGCCTTAGAAGATAGAGTTTTTGTATGGTATAATAGTCTTCCAGCCAATTCAATCCGAAATTGGAAGGAGTTTAGGAAGTTATTTCTTAGAAAATTTGCTGACATTAATACTCCCGCCATGTTGTTGAAAGAAATTGGGAATTTGAAAATGGGGTAAAAATAAATAATCAAAGATTTCAATTAGAGGCTTATTTGATTGTTAAACAATTTCTCCATGGATGTTCAAGCTCACGATGATATCACTTGAGATTATTACACATCCGCCTTGCCGACTAACATTTTTCATTTTTTTCAAGAGAACTGCGAAGGAAACATTATCTTTGAACTTTGCAGGAGCACTTGTTGTAGAGAAATATTTGTGATCCATTGGATTCATCGTAGATGATGATGATTCCAAAGACTCCAAGGAAGTTGGTAAGAAAATCCAAGCCTCTTCCAGTAAAACAAAGGACAAAGACTCTTTCGACATGGAAATCTTAACTAGGTATCTGAAGTTTCTCACGAATGAAGTTTCATAAATGAAGAGACGATAGAAGGGAGACATCTACTACCAGCAACAATTCTTCCAAGCCACCGTTCTTCAAAAGAAACAACAACTCACAATAGACCAAATTTTATCTGAGTTCCAACATAGTGTTCAAAATTGAAAGTTTGGGCATGGACAATTTCTTCACTTTCAATTAAGAGAAACATTTTGAGAAGACATTCCCACAGTGAAATCACAATATGAACACTATGATGGTGAATCTTGTTGACACCTTATTGATAGAAGAACATTCTAAGTAGAATGAAGAAACAAGTGAACCTGCCACGTCTGATGACAATTCGGGTGTTGGAAATTCAGCAAATATATTCAGTATCATATACAATGCTGACAAACAAAGTGTTGTTAAACCAATAACAAGTGAAGCTTCACCCAAGAAGTTAGTTGATCATTACAATACGAGGAGAAAAGGACATGTTTCTTAGTAGGAGATCAAGAAGCAGTTATTTTGCAAAATTATTCCACCTTCCAACCCAACTTAGGATTCACATAACAAGTTTGGAGGTGTACCTTGTTCAAAGATCACTTCTAGTAGTAAAAAAAATAACTCCACCAGTCCTGCTGTAGCAGATAAATTTACACCACCTGACTCGTCAGCACAACCCACTGTGATGGTAAACAACGATTACAACATCATTGAAGACATGAAGAAATCTCATCCTAACCTTTCACTCTTCGATATTGCAAGGGTAATGGGCCAACATGAACTGATTCTCCAAGCACTCTCATCGCATAATCCGACAGGTAAATACGTTTATGCATCACAGGTAATGTTCGATAAATCTTGTGATATCCCTGAATTTGTTGTAAATGTTGTAAGTTTAAATTCTAATACTATCTACCCACCATTTTTGTTAACGTTTGAAATTTTCAATTATAATTTTCACAATTGTTTAGTTGTTTCTGATGCATCGATGAATGTTATGCCATTTTTAGTTGCTAAGAAAATCAATGCACAATGCACAAATTATACAATTAGACAGATCATTTGTCCACACTATCAATGAACTCAAGAATGTTCTTATACTTTTGTCATATGACCATAGAGTTCATTAGTGCATAAACTGTTGGCATTATGGCACAGGTTTGGGGCTATGGCACAGGTGTTGTCCTTGATGGCAAACTTCTTTGGTAACAGATCTCAGTTCAGGCACTCAGAAAGTAGAAAAAATCATATACGCAGGTTCATCTAGACTAAGGCACGTATACACGCGGGTTATACATTACAAAAGCGCGTATATGTTGGTGATCATCCTCTTGGTCCATGGTAGTTAGTCCTTGGGATTTGAACCTATGGTTTTGGACCATGGCGTCTCGTCAGATGTGTTGATCCCTAGTTTTGTGTTCATGGTATTGAAATGTTATGGTTTTGGACCGTGGTATTGTGGAAGGCCTAAGAATATAAAAGAGGAAGGAGATATTGTGGCAAAGGATCATCTGAATTATTATTGAATATCTTAAGAAGTGGTAGATCTGGAATACTGGTAATTGGGTGATGGTGCAGATCTGGATCTGATTGAAGGAGGAACCTTAGCGCAAAAAGAAGGATAAGTTCTATTGATGGGTCCTAATCTTTAAGCTTTAATGATAATATCCTTGTATGATTTTGGTTTGTTATATGTGGCGCTTGCTTGATCTATAACACTGATAATCTGGGTTAATTAGCGTCCTGAATATCTGAAAGAGCGAATTATCTTTTATAGATCTGTACGCAGGTTCAGTGAAGCTAAAGCGCGTATACACGCTGGTTCAGTGAATGGAAACCGCGTATACGCAGTTTGTTCCAAACACAGAAGCGTATGCACACATGTTGCAGGTTATTTAAATAGTGTATATACTTTAAGTTGTGATCTAGCTGCTTCTGTTTATTGTTGTTGTGTTCTGGGTTCAGATTTTGGTCTATGGTTTCTGGTACTGTGTTTTGGGTACAACTGTTAGAAAAGCATCTACTTGATTCAGATCTAATTGGTGGAAAGGAGATTGGTTGACGGAGAAATTCTTGATGATTGATTGATGTTCGTGGATCCAATTTGAAAATTTATGAAATGTGGTCCCTGGAAGAAAGAGAAGGTTGTAGCCTTCTGTAGGCCAGCACCTACATACTAGTATCTTGGCTACTGCAAGAGCTAAAGGGGGTTGTAGCTCCCTTCCAGGAGAAGCTAGAGAACGAGAGAGGGTTGTAGCTCTCTGTAGGTTGTAGCCTGCGTACTAGTAAAGGACTGCACCAATACATTGTAAAAGAAGTTTCTAATTTAAAAAGAAGATAGAGACGAAATGTAGCAGGTGGTTTTCACCCACATTGGGTTTCCACCTTATATCTTGTGTTCTTGTGCGTGATTGTCTTTTTGTTCTGTTTTATTGTCTCTGGTTACTGGTTACTTGATTCTGCAACACAGATTAACAATCATCATTAGAAAGATAAAGTAAAATTAAAAGTTTGCTTTATATACGCGGTTTTCCTTCTGTATAGTTGCGTATATATGCGGGTTTAACTAACTGAAGTAGCATATATAATTTGTTTTGGAAAAGGAATAGTTGACTTGATAATACTGATTCACGCCCCCTCTCAGTATTATTTCCAACACCCCTAGCGGAATGCATCTGAGTGAATGGAGCAGGACACCTAAAAATGAGATGCATAAAGAGTTTTGATCTCTGATGGAGGACTGACCAGATCGACTCTAACATTGGCTCCAATGGGGGATGGTAGCTCCTTGGAGGTGCCAAGAACAACAGATCTCTGGAAGAGCTAGACAGTGCCTTCATTCATTGGGCTATGGAGTCATTATTTCGAAAAACAACATAGGACTCTGACTCATTTATGAAACTGAAATGACCAAAAACTGACTCTAATTTGACATTGAAATGACTTGAATACTAACTTGACAAACTCTAACAAAACTGAAATAAAATGGTATTTACATTGACAGTGGAAGCAGTGTTAATAACTCAGAAATGGTATCGCTTGAGCAGCTGACCATTGATCGGCCCTCCTGGACAATCTTCCCCATTCATTTCCTTCAGTAGAAAGGCATTCTGACCCTGATATGCTGCAATCTTGAAAGGACCTTTCCAAAGGTTCTCGAACTTGCTGTGCTTTCCTTTCTCCTCATTCCTTGCATCCCACTTCAGCACCACATCATCCAACTAAAATTTGTCCACCTTTTCCTTTCTGTCATAAATTTTCTTGATCTTCTCCTGCAATTTTGATGTATTCTTGAAAAGTTCTTCTCTGGTCTGCTTCAAGTGGACCATTTGATTCAACCTTCTCTGCATGGGATCTTCTTCACTGCTGGCCACCTGAATAAGTTTGACCACCGGGGCAGCGAGAGAGGTGGGAAATACTGTATCAACTCCATAAACAAGCTCAAATGGTGACGTACCAATGGATTTCTTCTAACTGACACGATCTGCCCAAAGCGCATTGACCAACCTCTTATGCCATCTCTTCTTATTTATTTCTAGCAAGGCTGCAATCCATTGGCCTCGTCTTCCTTCAAGATCTGTCTACACTAAAACATCTTTGACAGCAGCGTTAGGAACATAGGCCAAAATATGAGAATTTAGAATATATACCTGGAAATCTTTCAATGCCTTCACAAGTGCAAGGGCTTGCTTCTCAATGATGTTTTATTTTAAGGCTGCATCTCTTATAGCTCTGCTGAAGAATGCAATGGGTCTTCCATGATCATCTCTTTTCTGCAATAAGACCACTGCCATAGTGTGCTCCGAAGCAAATGGAAACAGTATGAAATACTGAGTGTAGTCTGGGCTGACCAGAACTAGAGTTGAAGAAAGAACCAATTTGACCAAATTGAAAGATTTTACAGCCTCCTCCGTCCATTTCACTTGGTTGTCTTTCTTAAGCATGTTTGTCATCCCTCTTAGGTGTTTAGCAATATTAGGTACAAAGCGGCATAGAAAATTCATTTTACCATTGAACGATTATATCTCTTTCTTATTCCAGGGTAGATCGATTTGATGAATTGCTTTCACACGTGCTGGGTCAATACGAATGCCATCTTTTGAGATAATGTGCCCAAGTAGATTGCCTTCCTCCATGGCGAACAAGCTCTTCTTTCAGCGACAAGCCATATTTTCTGCACTTTTGGAAGACAGTTTTTATTGTTTGGAACGGTTGGACGATGCTTGACATGGATTTCGAATTTATTACTGGAGTTCATTGGGATCTTCAAATTACTTGCTGTCTTAGCAAGAGCATCAACAATACTATTTTGTATACAAGGCACACATGTCAAGGTGTATTCTGAAAATAATTTTAGGATGTCTAGAACTGCATTACGGTAAGCTCGCATCCGAGGATGCTTTGCTTGATATTCACCTATGACCTACTTGATAACCAATTCGGAGTCGCCATATACTGAAATCCTCTTAGCATTCAGCTTTCTTAGAATCTTTAGGCCAACAAACAGAGATTCATACTCAGCTTCATTATTTGAACAATCAAAATCCAACTTGTAAGAGCATACCCGCACATTACTAGGCACTTTGTTCGCGGTGGAGAAAGGACTGTGTACCCAAATTCCAATTCTAGCGCCATCATTTCTCATTGCTCCACCAAAATCCATGGTCCACAAACCTTCTTCCTCCTCTTGCAAGTGCTGGAAATCTATTTGTTGTGCCTTATCTGCTTGTTGTCCATTACTTTCAGCTACTTGCGCAACAGTGTTCTGCTATTCTTGTTCTTCTTTCTTTAAAACTCCTCTAAAATTTTCTGTTATTTCTGGAATATCATCTGCTTCTACTAACTGACTATCGATATCATTGAAACTATCTGAATACAAAACAAAAGACTCTAAATTTGTATGTACATAATTAATTGGATGATTTATTGGTTTCTCCTTGCTTGTGATCATGTATTTCATTTTTTGTTCCCGATACAATTTCCTCATTTGGCCAAACACTGGAATCATTGCATAGGAAAAATTTAGCTGTAGTGTCCCTTTCAATTTCGCTACCCAAGACCTGGAAAGAAGAATGCCAAACCTGGGAGGAATATCTGCTACAACAACATCCATCAAAACATTCTTCATTGGGAGCTTATCCAGACTCAAAACCAAGTCTTTGATGAGTCCTATACATCTTACTCTATTAGAATCAAATGAATAGAGATCATGGTATTGTCGGGTGATGTCCAAACCAAGCTTATCCATGATAGCCTTAGGCATGAGATTGTGAGAAGCTTCGGAATCGAACATGGCGTTATGTAACACAAAATCATGCAATCTTAAACTGATGTAAAAAGGTGGCACATCACTATCAGGAGACTCACCATTTGTCGGACATTGGGTCCAAATTCAACATTTTAGATACTTTCCCTCTATAACTGTTGTTCTTCATTATTTCAGTCAAGGGGATGGATACCTTTAATTTAGAAATCTCATTCTCTAAATTAAAAGCAAGAATCTTTTCTACCTCTTTGACTGGGATTTCTTTCTTATCCTTTTCTTTCGATGCAACTTGCTGATGTGATTTTTTTGCTAATGGTGATTTGATGCTATCCGGACCAACCACCACCTTTCCTTTCCTTTGTGCAACTAATGAATCATTCTTTGATGCCTCAACCTCCTTCCTTTTCTGAATTGGTTTGATTGGCACATCTCTGTTTCTGAGTGAATATCACTATTGTTGAGAAAACAGAGCATTCATATAGCCTCTTTGGTACTCATCTGATTCTTCCTCCAAGACGGTGTCATTTGCTAGAATGAAATCTACATCTTTGTGTACAGTTGAACTTTCTGCATACTCCTCATCCTCAGTGAGATAAATAGGCGAATCATCCAGAGTAAAGAGGTGGTTTTCTTCACCTATTATATTCCCATCCTCATCTGACTCCGGTACATGCACAAAATTTTGCTACAAAGGTGTCTGTACTAGCTGTTGTGTTGTTTGCTCTTGGGCTCGCTGATCTCTTTGTCTTATTCTATATTGTGGTTGTTGTTGGCCATGGAAGTTAGGATTTCTAACTTGTGGCTTAGGTTTGTCAAGTTTCACCCTTTCAAGGATCTGCTCTACCTTCCGAAGTAGCTGATCTACCGAGGAAGATTCTTCTTTTGCGGTGACCTTCTTCTCCGCCTTTGCTCTAGCTCTCTTGGTCAGTAGATTTGCTTCAACGCTGACCGTTATCTTCTGCATGTCTTCTATTGTGTCTGGTTCTCTTTCTCTCAATTGATAAGCCATGTCAGCATCAAAACCATCCAAGAACTTCGCCATGGCTAGTCCCATAGGTGGCCTTAGATGATCTGGAATTTCAGTATAAACTGAATTGAATCTAATGTAATAGTCTTGGACCGACTCACCAGCATTTCTTCTGATTTGCTCATATTCGGCTAGAATTTGAAGAGGATTATTTTTCACTTCCCAGTAGTTTAAAAATTGTCTTTGTAGGTCGGCCAAGGTAGCGATACGTGTAGCCAACAAACCTCTGAACCATTTCCTCACTTCACCTGCAAATGTCTGTACAAAGAGTCTCATTGCCACATTCTTCACATCGATCTCATGAAGTTCATAGAAGTTTGCCATTCTGTCCACATGTTGCTGAGCAGTAATGCCATTAGGGGTTCCATCAAAAAATGGGATTTTTCTTTGATAATCTGTGGGCATATCATCTAAAACTTGAGGTAGAACAAGGGGTGCAAAACAGGTAGCCATCACTCTTAGTGGATTTGGCCTCGGAGGTGTTGTAGGAGTGTGCACAATTTGTAAAGGGCTAGCAATTGGAGTTTGAAGTTGTGCTACGATGTAATTATCAATTGAACAATTAGCCCTTTCCGTATCTAAGTCTACAAGGAACTGTGTATTGTGGACAGTAGAGTCAACCGCCCTTTCAAATTTGGTTTCGAACAACGATAGTTCAAACTGCTCATCAAACTCTAGCTCTTCAAGATACTCAAAAATGGCCAAGCATGAATGGGATTTGAACATGGGAGATATAGAGCTTTCTTGACAACGAATTCTTGAAATCAAATTGGGATTTTCGTATATGTGCGGAGGATCCATATTTGGATTAGCTCTGGTATATGTTCTAGAAACCAGCGTGCTATTGAGAAAAATCAAAGGACGCAACCAACTTACTCGGCCTATCCAATCCTAAACTTATCATCCGAAAGCTTAGAATTATCGAGACGCAACCAACTTACTCGGCCTATCCAATCCTAAACTTATCATCCGAAAGCTTAGAATTATCGAGAAGTAAGGGGATTGATTTTTTCCCCAGTGGAGTTGCCACTATGTTAGCACCTAAATCCACCTTAGGCTGAAGGAAGGAAAAATTCAGGGTAACCACAAACAATGCTTAGTCTAGTAGCTAGCCCTACCAGAACAGGAGAGGGCTCTCTCCGAGTCACGCTCAATGAATAAGTAAACGAAATGGTCTGAGATGAGTTACAGTGAAATATTGATCTTAGGCTAGTAAGTAAATATAGATACAAGAAGCAATTTTTATGAATGACTGTGTTTTTGGGATGGTAGGGGACCAATGGACAACAATGAGCAGAGGATGAGATACAAAGGCACAGATTACTTCGTGAGGCAAGACAGGCGGAAAGCCTAGCAATTTAGTTTGAAATAGCACGGAATGGAGAGATTGCTTAAGAGGGTGAAAAGGGCATACGTACATGAATCCTTTTCAACAGAAGAAAGAACACTGAACATGAAATTTTCCCACAGGCAGAGCAATAAAATTGAATTCTACCCTATCTAACTTAGAAAATTTCATTGGAAATGAATATGAAATGAACTATGAAACATAATGAAATACATATGAAACATAAGAGACACATTTTCTACGTCACAACCACATTAATCTCATGAAACAGAGCCGATGCCTTTCATTAATCCTTTGTCAAAATATACAATAAAGAAACAAAGTTTCTTTCCCACAGTCTCCCAGAAGTTACAAGCCAACCAACCCTTTGCAAATAGTTTGCATACAATATATAGAATGTGCCATGAGGAGATAGAACGACCAAGGGGTTGGGGAGTTTCTTGAATCATTACAAAATGGAGATGGAAAGCCAACCATTAGCTACAAGTGCAACGTTACAAACATGACAAATGGCTTGGGTGATTGTTTGCCTTCCTTTTCCACTTGGATAGAAGCCAATATAGAGTGAAATGCTTTATACTTTTCCTTATGTGCCGAAAAAGTGAAGTGTAGATGAGCGGGCCCACTTGGAGAAAGTCATGAATCGAAATTTCACGAAATAGAGGTGAATTTGGCCCTTTTCCCTATATGCACTGCGCCACTTTGGAGGTTATTTTGAGGCACCTGAAGGAGTCCAAAATGTTCCCAAGTATTCTTGTTGGAAAACCTAGCCTATCTACTTTCCAACCCAAGTGGAATTTCTGAATTTCGTGCTCATTCGCCCCTCCAAATCTTTATTCTCCCAAGACTGCTTCCTGTGTGTCAAAATAGGGGTAGAGAGGCCATTTTTTGGGTGTTTTTGACCTCCTGGAGACTCAAATCATGCCCAAATTTCTTGTCCAAGCACCAGTAGTCGTGATTTTGCATGATGAATCCAAAAATTCAAGCCATTTTTCATTTGGAGCTCCCAATCCTAAGCGCTGCGCCAGTGGCGCGGCGCATAGGGAGAAAAAACCTGTGTTTTGACCAAAACATTTCCATGTGACCAAAATTGCCCCAAAATTCTTGAAATTTGGGCTGGAGGTTCTCTAAGAGGCACTATGTTGGGCCACAAAATCTTCAACCAAGATTCGAAGCCAATCTTGCTCTTATACAATCTACTGTTGATGACACATTATAGATCAGCAAAGGATCTCTTTCAGAAATTCAGACATGTCTACAAAATGCACAGGAAAAGATAGATTTTTTACAACTTGAATCACAGCTACAGCAAGAAGAGCTACATCAAAATAAACACCATTTTGAACCTGTTTTTGTTCAAAACATTGAGACAACCACCCATCAGCAGCATGTTACAGTTCATTCATATTTAGTACCAAACAAAGCAGTAAGGTTACATGCAGATGCAGAAGTTCAGTCTGCACTTCCCAAGCCCATCAATAAACCTTGGGAACAGCTTGTCCACAACAAGCACAGAACTGGTCTTGGTTATGACAAGGACTTGTCCTTTCATATCCCAGACTACTCAAAACCCATTCAGTTTCAGAGTGCTGGATTCATTCATGACGGTTCACCTACTCCTCATGACAGTTCAGCTTCAGCTGTTCCAGACTATGCTCCTCTTCCACAGCAACAACAACAACAGATCGTGGAATGCCAACACTATGATCGAGTTGGCCATCTGAAAGATCATTGTTTTGATCTTCATCCATGTAAGCACTGCCATAAAACCAGTCATTCTTCAAACAGATGCTTCAAAAACAAACATCCTGCAAGAACAAAGATTCATCTAGGATGGATCGCTTCTTGGCAATGGGCATCAACAGCCAAGAAAATATTCCAAACACATGTTAGAACTTGTTCCAGAATATTGAACAGTCTTGCAGTTGAGTTTTCTCCGTCATCTCACCTTGTATCTAACAGGGGGGGAAATGATGGTCATCTACAAGCTTCAAAGCCACATCAAGCGAGCCTGAGCCACAACTTGTCACACCAGTTTCAGAGTTGTAGCCAGAGACAAAGATGCCTGAACATGCCTTCAGTTGGCGATGTGGGACACTTCCTCTAGCAGAAGACTTACAGCTTCTTGCCAGTTTGGAAAAGTTCCGGAGACAAAATTGAGGACACTTCCTCTAGCAGAAGACTTACAACTTCTTGCCAATTTGGAAGAGTTCTGGAGACAAAATTGAGGAAACTTCCTCTAGCAGAAGACTTACAGCTTCTTGCCAGTTTTGGAAGAGTTCCAGGAATTGCATAAGCATTCCAGAGTTGTTGGTCAT
>APFE030834316.1:4283-36526 GCA_000404065.3 Pinus taeda
AAGTATCTCATGTTATTTGTTTCATGGACTCCTTGAATTTCATGTTAAATATGTTTTATAATATTGGTTATTCAGGTGCTATTTAATCGTTTGCCTTGTTTGTGCTTGCAGGTTTGTGACAAAGGAACTTACTTGGATCAAAGGAGCGAAGGCGTCTCCAAACTTGCGTTGGACATGAGGTAGGCCTTAAAACACATTTGTTTGCCATTATTTATAAAGCGCATTTAGAGAAAGATAGTGTCTGGTTGGTTTGTTTGTCATTAGGTCTTCATTAGATTCTAGGAAGGTATATCTTGTCCGCAAGATCGACTCATTCCATGTGACAGGTACTCCCAAGAATCAATGGAGACCATCACATCCTCCACAATCCCTTCAGGGGTCACGGTGGAGCAGTCTGTTCGCTACAGTACTGTCATGGTCTTCCTCAAGGAGCCCTGGAGGTTGAGTTTGAGCATGGTTTCCTTTGTCATCACATTAATGGCAGCTCCCAGAACAATCAAGGTATGTGGGATCATGGTGCCATTGATGTGGACATCAACTACTAGGCTTCTAGGGTCTAGATATTTTGGACAGATTACCTGCCCAACAGGTTGGATAGTTGTCCTATGACATTGATGGTTGGAGCATCTCCCTTGCGCTTGTCTGGATGCCTGAAGCACTTCTCTTTGATCATCTTTTTGTATATAAGCACATCCTTTATGGCTTGGAGAACTGGTATCTTTACACATAACTGTTTCAATTCTCCTAGAAGTTCAGTTTCTTCTGGGGTGGGTTGTGTTGTCCTAGATAATCTCTCAGGAAAGGGAAAATTTGCTTTGAGTTCACTTTCCTCTTTATCTTCCTCAACCTCCTGAGGGGGAGGCTGGCTATCTGGGAGAACCTTCCCAGATCATAGGTTAATCTCCTGAATCTCCACAACATAAGTTGGGCATGATGGTTCCCCACTATATACTTGTTAGGCCTGTCTGTTGTTCAGGTTCAAGTTCGGCTGGGCAAGCATTTGAGGTTGCCTTGGTGGAGCAAGAGGCAATGGTTGTGGTTGAGAAAATGTTGGAGGCAAAATAGTGGGAGGAGATTTGTGTTGAGGCCTCTACCCCTGATGAGATGCATTCCAGTGAGGTTGTGGCTGAGCATAGGATTGAAATGCATGAGCAGCTAGTTGGGCATGATATTGAGATGGATAAGACAAAGGAGGAGGTGTGGACTAGGAAGGATGAGCAAGAGGGCCCCAAGAAGGTACGAAAGTGGCTTGGTTGGGGTTGCAGTATGCCTAAAATGTCCCTTGCATCCCTTGCTGGTATGGTCTAGGTCTATGTGGTCTCCTTTGGTTCATGAAATAGAGTGGTTAGGCGGCTCCTTCAGCCCCCTGGTATATAGCTTTAAGTCCAGGCAAGGAAAGGCACTTATTTGTACAATATTCTTCTTCACATACCGAACAAACCTCTATAGAGTTCAATGGACATTCGTTCCTAGGATGCCTTTTGGTGCACCTAGGACAGAAAATGGCCAAAGTCCTCTCTGCTTCTTCTTGTTTCGTTTTGATATGCAAGGTATCCATTTTCATGGCAAGGGTCTACAACATCTCACTCTTGAAGTCTTCCAGCATGTTTCCAAGTTCACCTTTGAGGGATGGATTGGATGAGGAGGTACTGGCTATGGGTTGACTCCCCCTACCTCTCTTTCTCACTGCCCTAGAATGGTTTCTAAAAATAGTCTTTATGTCTTCATAAGGTAGTTGGTAGATGTCTCCTCTAGCCAGTAGATGGAAGGTGTCTAGAAGGTCTTCCAGAATTCCCCTGAGCAGGACCAACTTCAGAGATTCAAGGTCAAGTGTGCACCTAGCCCTTTTATAACTGAGCTAGAACCTCTCTTCATAATCTTCCAAAGATTCATCACTTCCCATGGCCATTCGAAAGATTTCTTCCTTGGTATTTTCTTGCCTACAGTAGTCTCGATATTTGATTTTAAAGGCCTACTGCATCTGACCACAAGTTGTGATGCTATTGCCAGGAAACCCCATGAACCAGGACAATGTTGCATCCTTGAGAGTAGAAGGAAATAGTTTCAACTTTTTCTCATCTTCTACATAGTCATAGATTCGACAAACAACAACAAACTCAAACAAAAAGGTGTCAGGATCTTTTGTAGTCAATCCATGGAAGTGAGGTAGGGCTGAAGGGCTTATATTCTTCATTTTAGTGTCCCCATTGGTCTCTCGGATGGGAAAGGTACCCTCTACTCTTTCTCCATTCCCCCTAGCATTTCTGTTTTCAGCCATTGTCTCAGGAGGGGTGTTTTCTTCTTCTTCTTCCCCTATAGGTTCTTCAAATATATCTGGTTTTTCACCTAAAGGTTCTTCCTAATCACTACCACCGAAGAAGAGAGAAGGGTGGCTATGTGATATGGTGGGGGTTTTGGGCAAGAATTTTCCTGAATTATCTCTGTTCCTACGAGGCATGAAAATAAATCTTTTGGGTGGTTTTTGCTTCTTTTTTTTCTGCTTGTACCTACAAAACTAAAATTGATTTGAACAAACAAATTGTAACTAACTAAAATGAACTTTCTAAAATGAAATTGCAGAACTGAAAAGGAAAACAAATGAAATGCAGAAAGGAAAGCAAGGAAATGACTAATCTACTTTTGTTGAAATGGAAATTGCATAATTGAATTGAAAGAAAGGAAATGAATAATCTACTTTTGTTGAAATGGAAATTGCAGAATTGAAAGGAAAGCAAGGAAATGAAAGAAACTGAAAGAAAAAACTACTCTACTTTTGTTGAATTAAACTACTTAGCAGAATGTTGCAGTAGAAAAATAGAAGAAATAAGTAATCACAAAATACTGTGACATTTCCCCAGTAACAACGCCAAAAAGTGGTGAAACCAGTATTGTAGCAATAATGCTGCAACACATGGGCTTTCTACTTTACTTTTATCAACCCGGTAGTTCGTAACAAACTTGGAAGCAACGATGTTGTATGCACAAGTACTAGTTCTTACTGTAGGTTGTCACTTGGTCAACTGCCACAGATCACTAGGAGCTCAAGCCAACTTTTATGTATTCCAGAAGAAGCTCTAGATGTGATGAAAGAGAGGAAATCTTACTCTATAGAGGCTACTCTACTTGCAGAAAGGAGAAAGAAGGCTAAAATGTAAAGTAAACCTAGCAAACCCTAATTAACCAACTAACCCTACTTTTGTAGAAAGAGAGATGAAAAACCCATGAAATGAATGTCATTACCTACTTAGGAAGTAAACAACATCTACTCAATATATTTCTAGAAGGAAATGATAAAAAAAACATCTCTTTGGATTTTTATGTATTTTTATGTGAAATTGTCATGCATGTAATTTATTTGTTTGTGGATGTGGCAGCAATTAGGTGGTGATGGAGGGCAACTTTGGGATTTTAAGAGGTGTAGGAAGGTGTGGATGGGTCCTAGAAGGCATTTGGTGGCCCTCTAGAGGCTTTCCCTTCAATCGGACTTCAAAAAGTCACCTACAGGAAAATCTACAGGAGGATGCTGAGAGTTGTTTTAGAGGTTTTGAAGGTGGGAAAACGGGTGGAAAGGGTAGATGAAGGCTAGAAGGATGTGTTAAGGTGTCTAGGGTTTATCAAGAAGGATTAGGAAAGAGAAAGATGGTTGGACTTGTTCAAGGAAAGAAAGGAAAGTTTATGAGAAAAGTGCAAAAAATTAAGGCAGATTTAGGAGGGACTTTGGATGACCTATGGAACATGGATCAAAGATAGATGATGATGGCTAATTAGTTGACTTATTGTGAGGAGAAAAATGCTGCAAAAGAACTGTAACTCAAACAATGAGATTAAGCAAGAAAAGAAACTAGCTACACCAAAAAAACAGAATTGTGCATCAAGCTAATATAAATTCTAACCTAGAAAATAAATGTTGAACAATGTTATATGGAAAGAAAGCATGGAATGAAATTCATTGTAAAGACATAAATGAGCATGGTGAAATGGATCTACAACAAAGCATTAACCTTCTAACAAACTGCAACACTAGAAATCCTATGGAAAAGTCAGATCTATGTTTTTTGTGGCAACAAGAGGGTCTTGGCCTCAGTTCATGGTCCTAGAGGGAGGAAAGGAGGCCAAGGCTCTGTTGATGGGATTTTTGTGTATTTTTCCTATCACTGTTCAACTTGCTACAACAAACTAAAATGGAAACAACCTTTTAAATCACCAAAAGCAACCTATTCTTAATTAATAAAGAAATTTATCTAACAACAACTAATTCATGAACTGAAATGAAACATAAAAGTATAGGAAAAGAAGAGCTTGGCTGCTTGGATCGGGCCCTAAACCAAGAGCTTCAGCCCTCTGAGAAGACTCAGTGCTAGCTCAAAAAATATCTCATCTTCCTTATCAAAATAATAATAGGATTACATTAAATTGTCAACAAAACTAACCTCGAAATTGAGCAGAGCAAAGCTGCAGCAAAAATTTGAAAATTTGACTAACATCCAACAACCTAATGAGGCCCTAGGCCTCTCTACTTATATAACTGAAGCTCCCAACATCTTCCTTAAAATCAAGGAGGCTTGGCTCCCAAAACTTGAGATAGACAGAAGTTTTCCTCCACTTAAGCTTGTGCTCCGAGCTTCCTGAAGGAGAATTCGAAGTAGGGAGTCACAAATGAGGGGGAAGCCCTCCTATAAATCCTCTCCCTTTTTTTCTTCGAACATTTTCTACCAAATTCCCATTAAATCTTTGACTTTGTCTCTAAAATTGACCAAAAATCTGCATTAAGAACACATTAGACTCCATGGCGTAATGACCAACCCAACTCACTCTATTAGCATAAATATAATAAAAAACATGCAATAAACTAATGAGAATGGTGGATTAAGCTAAGTTAGGAGGCCAAATGAGCCCATATAATTACCCATTTATGGGGCTCATCAAAAACCTAGTTCTAGCACCCCCCCTTACTACTTCGGGTGAGACCTCAGTCCGCGCTCTGCAGACAGTTGCCGGAAGGGCCAGTAGTACTGGGATTTGTTTGGATAAATCACCTCTAAACCTAGGTCAGGCCCCCATAAGCCAACACCTATGGCTGATGGATGAATTACGTGGGATAGGGATAGATCTTGTACTTGAAATTCAGATGAAGAGCTTGAACACTAGAAAAATAGGTTGCATGAGGTCTCTAAGCTATTGTTGGAATATGATGACAAAATCTCTGTGGTGCATATCTACAGAGGTCAGGAAACTTCTGCATTATGATGGCCTAAATGATGTTAATATATTTCTAGATGAGTTTGAAAGGGAGGTGCCCGAGGAACATCGATTCCATGCACTCGAATTGGCACTATGCACTACGTCTACCTGATGGTGGGGTATGTATAAGGAAATATTTTCTGACTAGAAGGAATCCAAGTGGATGATGACGCTAAGGTTTGGGCATCCTAATACTCGGATGACTGAGAATTATAGCAGAAAGGATGACCCACACGAGCATTTGGCATGGTGGATGAAAGCTTATAGAGACGAACCTCAACCAAAGTGGGTACATTTTTTCTGCCATACCTTAGACACTATCCCTATGAATTGGTACCTAGAAACATAGTTGCGCCACGAAATAGATGAATGGGATATTCTATAGGATATCTTCTTATTAACTTTCAACTTTGAGCATTAATTTGACTACATTAATGAAGTGCTACAAGAGATTAAGGACGTTATTTTTAGAACGCCTAAAGAGTTGGTGGAATGGGTATAGCTGGACTGGAGTACACAGTTGCACCACGCGCTAGAGTGCTACAATGTGACTTTTGAAGAAGAAGAGGATGATCCAAGAAAAATCAACATTCCATAAATTGAAGGTCAACACGAGGTTGAAGGAACTACGATAGAGAACCCTGATGTAACAGAGCCGCTGAAAACATGACAAGTCAATATTGGATCTGATCCGGAGCCTAAGTTTGTGAACATAGGAGACTATTGGGACAAAGATATAGTCAATAAGGTGGTCAAAATGTTGTGTGAATACCAAGATATATTCCCAACGAAGTTTTTGGATATGAAGTGTATTATAGGAGATTTGGGCATAATGAAAATTACTTTGAAACCTGATGCAAAGCGTGTAAAACAGAGACCTTATTGGCTCAATACTAAGTATAAAGAAAAGGTGTGAAAAGAGCTTGATAAGATGCAAGAGGCTAGAATTATTGAGCCAGTAATAGAATCTGATTGGGTGAGTCCAATGGTTGTACAAGAAAAGAAACATCAAGGCAAAATTCGGATATGCATAGATCTCAAAAAGCTTAATGATGCATGTATGCATGATCCGTTTCCAACACCATTTGCAGATGAAGTCAAGGAGAATGTAGCTGGCCAAGAGGCATATTAATTCACTGATGGATTCTAGGTTACCATCAAATAAAAGTCACATCAGAGGATCATAGCAAGACAATCTTCACGACAAAGTGGGGATGCTTTCAGTATACAGTAATGGCATTCGGGCTGAAGAATGCACCTGCAATCTTCTCGAAGGTAGTAATTGCAACATTTAAGGAGTTAATTCATAAATTCTTGGAGGTATATTTTGATCAATGGACTATGTTCAAATTGGTGAAGTTTCATGTTGCAAGTCTACACCTCATGTTGGATACATGTCGCAAATACTAGATCATGTTGAACTTGAAGAAATGTAGATTTTGTGTGCCTTTTGGAATTTTGCTAGGTCATGTAGTATGTAAGTAGGGATTGATGGTGGACCCTATGAAGATAGTAGTAATTGTGAATTTAGAAGCTCCCAAGAAATTGAAGCAGTTGCGTGCAACGTTGGGCCACATAGGCCACTATAGGAATTTTATCAAGTCTAATTCCGAGATAACTGTGCCAATGGAGAAACTATTAAAGAAGGATGAAAATTTTTGTTGGGATCAGGAGTGTAAATAGAGTCTTGATGTGTTAAAGGACAAGATGGTGACTACACCCATCTTATTATTTTTAGATTGGAATAAAGAGTTCCATGTGCATGTAGATGCCTCATGTATTGCATTGGGTGTGGTATTGACCCAACCTGGTGAAGGTGATATTGATCATCCAATCACCTTTTCCAGTAGGAAACTGTCAAAAGGAAAAAAAAGAACTATTCCACCAAAGAACATGAATGGTTGGCGATGGTCTACGCCCTGCAAAAGCTTCGACATTATTTTTTGGGTGCACATAAATTTACATAGATAACTCCATTCTCAAGTACCTGGTCAACAAGCCTATGTTGGGGGGGAAGATTTGTAGGTGGTTTTTGTTGTTCCAGGAGTATGACTTTGAAGTAATATTGAAGCCTAGAAAGTTAAACTTCAAACCAGATCACCTAAGCCAAATTGAGATAGGTGAAGAACCAACCAATTTGGAAGAAGGATTTCCAGATGTGCAACTCTTTCCTGTGCACGTTGCAAATGAACACTTTGCTCATATAATTCAGTTTTTAACCACTGGAACAACTCTAGAAGGGTATTCTACTTAGCATAAGAATGAAATGGTGGTCTACACAGATGAATTTTCTGTGATAGTGGGACACTTGTATAAGATGGGCACTAATAAAATACTGCGTAGATATGTTTCGAAGTCTGATCGCGCTAGTATCCTCGCTGAAGCACATGGAGTGGCGAGAGGAAACTATGAATGAAGAGCGATCACACAGAATATTCTATGTGTAGGGTTATGGTGGCTGAAAATGCGTAAAGATTCTAAGGCATTTTGTAAAGCATGTGATTCTTGTCAAAGGAATCGGAAACCTTCACGAAGAGATGAAGTTCCATTAAATCCTCAGGTTTCATTACAAGTATTTGACAAATGGGCAATTGACTTTATAGGTCCAATACAACCACCAGGAAGGAAGACGGGCATGTGGTACATCATTACTATGATAGAGTACTTAACAAATATGGGAAGAAGCATAGTTGATGAAGGATTTTATTACTGCTACAACTACAAAGTTCTTGTTTCAATACGTGCTAACGTAGTTTGGGTGCCCTGATATATTGATGAGTGATAGGGGTATGCATTCCCTAAATGAAAAAATAAGTGTGATGCTCAAAGAATTTCAAGTTTATCATCAAAAGAGTATGCCCTATCATCCCCAAGCCACTGGTACAGTGGAAGCATTCAATAATATTTGAGAAAATGTGTTGACAAAGGTTTGTAACGCGAAGAGGAATGACTGGGATGTATGCATCCCGATGATCCTATGGGCATATAGGACGACGTGCAAGAATTTGACAGGCCAAACTCCGTTTAGGTTGGTTTATTAGATCAAGGTGGTGATGCCCATGGAATATATTTTTCCAATCCTACGCATTGTGGCTTTGACAAATATGGCGGATCATGAGACCTTAGAGAAACGGCTCGCGTAGTTGATGGAGTTGGAAGAAGACTGGTTTCTTGCAGGATTTCACCAACAAGTGCATAAGGAACATGATAATTCCTTGCATGATAGGAATATTAAGTTGTGCACCTTCAAGGTGAATGATCTCATGTTGTTATATGATAGAAAGTTCACAAAGTTTCTGGGAAAATTTCAAATGCACTAGTTAGGGCCATATGTTGACAAGGAACTCATGGATAGTGGCACAGCTCAACTCACGAAGCTAAATGGTGAATTGTTCCCTGGAAAGGTGAATGGAATTCGATTGAAGTTGTATACAGGGGATCTTGCCCCTTACTACATGGTATTAGGATAGTCTTAGCACTCCAGGCAAGTGCAAGGGAGAGCGGGACTATAAACTACATTGCCCGAAGAAAAGGAAAAAAAAGTAAGGGAGTTTCGCAACGGACACAAGTGGTACAACAAAAGCAGCTATGACAAAAGAAGTTTCGATGGACAAGCTGTGACATGGGGGTTGGTGCTGCATAGATAGGTCCAAAAGTATCTGTTGAAGACATTTCTCATGATTGGATAGAATCCTATTAGGAGGACTGGGTAGGTGACATTTATGGTGAAATTATTTGGAGATCTTACACTAAAGATGCATTTATGATCAGAAAATGGAGGGAACGATTGGATTTGAATTCAAAATCACCTATAAATCTGGCATGTTGGTCTACCATAGAACACTTTACCTTCTAGAAATTGTGTATGATCCCTCTTGTTTTCACTCTATGAATCGGTAGACTTGGGAGGCTTTGGTTTCAAGCTTGGTGTTTACAAGACTGCCTGAGTGGAACTAGAATATTATCCTTGAACAGATGTTCACCAAATTTGTAAGTTCTGAAGCTATTGTCTCTCAAGTGCAAGCCCTAGAAGTTGCGTCAATGGAAGCTATACAATCTATGCCTATGACACCGAGGTTGCCAAGGTCGAAGCCATTTGTTGCTAAGGAAAAGTAGAAGAAACCCCAAGTAGTACCGGTGAGGCAGTCACTGAGGAAGATTCTAGCAGAGATTCAACATAAAGGAAAAATGGATAAGTCCAAGCAGCCCCATGAACCCTTAGATTTGGATGAAGAATAACTCTACAAAGGAGTTCAAGAGATGGATGTTGATGAGGGAGAGCCTCTCACTTGGCTCCCAGAGTATATCCCTTCACAGAAAGGGAAAGTGAAGGTTCCAAAGGATCAAGATAACGCGAAATTCACGATCTCTACATCACTATTGCCGAAATAAGTAGTATTTGAAGGTGCACTCTTAGAGCGTATCCTTGTGTTAAAGATAGAGGATTGGGATCTAGTTGATCATGAGAAATTTCCACATTTGGGCACCAATAAGTACATGACAAAGATTCACGATGAAGAGACTAGGGTCATAGAGTTGGAACCAATGGAATGGGTAAAAGGGTTCGAGCAAGATGGATTACTACATATGATGTGTGTGCCACACTTCCATAGGTTTATTATCAATACTTTATGTGTGTGCCAATTTCTCACGCTGGTGCATTATTTGTGGTTAGGAGAACCCATTCCCATAACAGACATGCTGATCCAAAGAATTAATAAATTGACCCATAAAAGGGTGCATCCAGCCAAGGAGTTTGGAGGCAAAAGAAAGGAGAAGGATATTGCATATAGAATGAAAATTGAGTTTGGACTGGTCAAGAAGTCGCGTGGATACTCTATCCACTCTATTACATACCAAGTAGTGTAGTTTTCCACTCATATTTTGGTTGGGAAGGTCATGCGAAAATGTCACTCGAATGACGTTTCAGCACTAGTGATTTCATTGGTTGCACAATGCAGAAAGGGGGTGCAGTACAATTGGGCGCAGTACCTCTACAAGGAATTCGTAGCAAATTTTTGTGAAGCACATGGTGATGCAAATGAATTTCACTATGCATGACTCCTTCTATTGGTTGTGTTCATTTCATAGTGCCCTCTAGAGGATAGTCAGTTCCCTCCGAAGGATGAGGATTTACCGGAGGAAGCAAAGTTCACTCCACTGTGGGCAACGAAGGATCCAGAGAGGGTGACAGAATGAAAATTATTCTAGATACTCGCTGAGATGGACCTTCGCACAGTGATTAGTTTGAGGCCAAGGTTTTCTCCCACCTTATTTGAGGAGTTGCGGGCCTACGCAGAATTTAAAGTCAATTTACATAATATATCCATCCGTGCGAGGTGAGATCTTAAGAAGACGTAACACAAGTTTCCATACTTATTTTCAAAGGCTGATGTATAGGAAATTGTGGGGAAATGGCCAGGGGAGTGATGACAACCCATCAAACTTGGCGCAGGTCCCAGCAAAGGTGGAGATAGCTCCTCTTCACAGACAACAGCTGTACAGAAATGGAAACAAGTAGTAGAAGCAACAACACAGGAATTGACTAATCATAAGAAGGAAGAAACTACTACTAAAGCAGCTGCAGCTAAGGCAGCTGTCGAAAAAGAGTGTGCTACAAAGGAGGACATAATAGAAGTAGAAGTGTTTGCTTCTCAGCAAACTGTAGACAAGGAAGGGTCCAAGGAGGAGGAAGGAGGTGGTGGTGAGGAGCAGAGAACCCCTTTTGAATTGATGAAGCACACCAAGGAGATGACTTCTAGACCCAAGAAGAAGAAAAAATTGGACAAGCAAGAACATATGGATCCAATGGTCCTCACTGAGGGGGATTAGGATGAGATCGAGGATAAGGTCCAAGACACAATGCCAGAGTTGCGGAATCAATTTGTGCAGTAGTACATGTAGACGGTAGGGAGCATCTAGAAGTATTTGTGTGAGCTATAGATTCAAGAAAGAAGAATTTAGTCGAGCATGGGACAAGCGAGTGGCATTTAAGTGAGACTACAAAAAGTGAGTGAGAGCATAATGGAAACAGAACGGACTCTGGACCTCAGAGTCATTCCCTTGCGTAAAGGAACATTACACGTAGATTCAGAGGAAGATATCACCCAGCTCGGAGAGATCAAAGGCGTGGGTATGAATTTAGCCATGCTGCCAGTTTAGATCCTCCACGCACTTCATCAAGGGTTATCAGATGAGCTTTGAATCAGAGAGCAGTGTGCACTATCAGTAATTAGCAAAGTAAAAATGAACAATGAACAAACATTTTCTAAAAAGGCTTAGGCTCTTAAGGAAAAATAAGAGTAGCAGTGCGAAGCCAGAGGCTAGAAGCAACAATTAATAAGCATGTAATTCAATACCTGAACTACACATTCCAGAGGATGCAGTAGCTTCAACAAAGATTCAGAAATTGGTCACTGTAGTGTGAAAATCTAAGGATGAGATAGGCCGAGTTACTTTTGATTTTTAGATGAAGATATTGGAACTGCAATTGAAACTGCATCCGACTAATCCACCTAAGATTAGGGAGTAGCACGACACAACCATTAGAGAACACATGTCTACCTTGGATAATGCAGTATCATGCTGTAATGGTATTTTTGAAAACATAGTGGAGCTATAGACTACGTTGCAGGAGGAATCAAACATGCAGTGACTGCGTACATAGGTCATAGAGGCATAGTATCAAGTTGATGAGATCAAGGTGACTACGCGCACTTTAGGGCCAATCCAACGCTTCTCATGATTGCAAGAAATGAAGTTGTTGTAGGCACAGGTTGAAGAGTTGTAGCACAAAGAAGCAATTTTGAAGGTTCGGATTCAACCATGGAAAGAGGAAAAAAGCGAGATTACTCTAGAAATCTAGGAAAAGCTGAAGACTTTCCAGTAGACTGAAATGACCATGCACCTTAGGATGGAGGGGCCAACTACGAAGAAGCTAGTAGAAGAAGTGCAATAGGTTGTAGTACAGAGCACATCAGACCTTGAAGTATTGAAGTTGGAGTACAATGACCTTCGCAATAAAGTAGAGAAGCCTACTAAGTGACTCAAGGGAGATTCACCATATTTGTGTTAGGGGCCTGTTGGGATGGGGTTCATGGGGTTAATTTTTTTCATATAATTAAATCCTTGTAATAGTTTTTGTTAAAGAATGTAAAGTCTTCACGAAATGTGGAAGCAGATCCCGAAGCAAAGTAAGATTCAAAGGGGCATTAGTCCCTTGTATGGGTAGGTGATAGGATGGTTTTGAGACCCACACATGGTTCACAGACCATGGTATTGTAATGAAAAGGATATATATAGTTGAGTCATAGCGAGTCTAAGAAGATAACTTTTGGTGAAGAATCATTGTAAGGGGCAAGGTGTTGAGGTAGGAAAAGTCAATTTCCTATACTTAGACGAAAGGGGAAGGCTCATGCAGCTGAGTGCTCAGAGAACTTGGTAAGTCTGCAACTGAGTGCGTGGGCCCCTGCAGCTGAGTGCGCAGGGATGAAAAGTATGTAATTAATGCTTATTCGTAATAAATATTGTTTTGAGTTGAATCTGTGCATCTATGCCTTGTTTATTTTTTCAGCTAAGTTTGGATATCTCCGTGATTTATTATGACTTATGTGAATTAATGTTTGTTTATTACATGAAAGTAGTGGATCTATATGTTTTATGCATGTTAATAACAATTTAAGACCTTCGCGAAGTTCGGGAAGTCACTACGTAGATCTGCTATAGTTAGATGTTCGAAAAGGGTAGATCTTCGCGGCGACAGATCTAGGCTAGAAGGGCATTAGAATACACATTTATTGCGTGAAACTCGTAGATCTATGGTCTTCCTGCATAATAAGCATAATTAAGTACCTTCGCGAGGATCTGAAGGTCATTTAGATAGAGTTACAGTTGCTAACAGTTAGGAAGGAATAGATCTATGGGAAAGTATATCTAAGCTATAAGAACTTGTTGCGTTATTCAACAACCCCCATTTTTCTATTTTATAAATTTCCTATGAAATTTATTAAAATGGGGACCCTTAATAAATTTTAAAACATAAAAATTAAAAATATTTTTTTCTCTTGAATATTTTTTTATATATCTCCTTTTCATACCAAGAATCACCCCTTTTTAGGTCAAAATCACAAAATCCATGAAAAAGAATCACCCTCGAAGCCAAAACCCAACCTCTGCAATCGAAAGTTAAAGTTTAAGGTCAAAGCACAGAAATACAAAGGAAATAGACCATAGTTCTAAATATTTTTAACAAAGGAATGATGTGCAAAACACATGAATCTAAGGCTACCAAGACCCACAAGGTCACATCACTATATCACATCAAAAACCGCAAAAAGGACTAGCTCATACCCCGCCGCACAACTCCTTTGAGATTGTGATTTGCAAAATCGCACATATCACATAAGTGCCCCCCTTTTTCTCCCCCGCTTCACGATGTGATTGTGATATATCAAATATCATTCATCGCCTCTTGCAAATTGAAAAGGTGTTCAAATTTTTCATCCCTTCATAAATTACTGATTGCAATATTGTGATATTGCTTCCCACATTACCTTCGCCAATTTTCAATCTACAATCAGCTCCAAACTCGACACCAGACTTAAACGGTTATTCATAACATTTCGCATCTGCGGAAATCACAGTGCCATAAGTCTTACACCCATTCATTTTCCTTCACCAAATTTCACATTTCTATGTAACCCAAACCCAACAGAATATTTAATTCCATTTCATAAGCCTCCTCATGTCCATCACAATTGCAAGTTCAATAAGTTTTGCACCATACCATAACCTTTACTGAAAGCGATTGCGATTAAGAGCCATCTCTACCATGTCATCCCTGACGTCATACGTGACATCATACACCACATTAGCTACCACATCATATGCCACGTCACCTACCATGTCACATAATGACATCACCCCAGATATCACATTCAACAATAAATAAATTTAAAGGCCCATTTCATAGCGCTTCATAAGAAAATTGAGATTTGTGATTACATTCTCCTGCATCACGTCATCATCATGTCACCACTCAAGAATTATGATTGTGATTTAGATTGTGATTGTGATTTACAATCAGGCCCGTCCCTCTGCCCTTATCCATTATCGATTGTGATTGTAATGTAATAATTGAACCCTACAACAAACTTAGCAGATATGTATAACATTTGGAGTCTCGTTCTTTTGCAAGTTTCATAGTTCTGTCATTCCTCTGTCTCCACTTCAATTACAGATTGTGATATAACTCTGCCATATACCTCTTCCATCTGCTTAGCCGCAATTGCAATACTTCAAATAGAATAAGTGACTTACTCTTTTTTCTCCTCCATAGTAATTACGATTGCAATGGTTACGCTCCACGTTTGGATCAATTTTCTTACAAAGAGAGATTTGTTACAAGTAAAATCGCTTGTCAGTCTCATTTATTTTATCTTATCAATTTCTATTTTTCGGTTTTCAAGGAACACAACAGAAGAGGACAACATTGTAGATAAGTGGTTGTTTAGTTAAGAAAAAAAAGGTTGATTTGATAGAACAACAAGATAAGAGGAAAGTGTTGCAGATAAGTGACTGTTTAATTCAGAAAAATAAGGCCAATTTGACATAACAGAGCAATCAGAGATTTGTATGAAATATTGTTTTTCAGATGTGTGATTGATAGGAATTGTCCAACTCCCTTGACGCTTGAAGCAAAATAAGTTGTTTTCAGTAGCGACTATTTAAACACACTGATGGCATTAAAACTAGGGTCATAATTCTTAGGAGAAGCCTTGGAGGCTTTCACTATTGTACCTCTTAGTTTTTTTTATGGAATGATAGGTACCGAATCTTCGGAGAGAAGATTGTAATACTATCACTGTGGATTATATTTGTTTATCATGCACTATTGCTGAAAGTAGGAGACATTTTCTGCAAGAAGAGATCGATTACAGATTCCAAAGGATTGTGCATTATTGTCGCTCTGTGAGGATTTGTAATTTGATTTCATTTATTAATAAAGGATCATTTCATTTAATGATCTTTAACACTACTTTATAGGATTTAACTGAAATAAATTCTTATTTTAGTGTTTCAATTTATATTTTGAATGTATGAGTTAAAAATTGGATTCATGCACTATTGATGAATCTTGAGTATTAATTCATTTAAAAGTTTGCTTAGACTATTCTATAGGCTTAATTTTAGATGTAATATGAGAGTTGAAGTTTGCATAGGAATAGATAGTTATAATCTTAGATCAGCAAGCTATCTTCGAATTTAGGATAATAATTGTTTTCTTGCATACATGATTTCTTATTTGAACTAATTCAGTAATTCAACATGAATCTTTATAGTTCTTATGCATATGATAAATAAGGAATTGGATATATTTTGAATAGACAATTATGTAACTATTTACTAAGTTTTTAATTGTTAGTATTTATGTTAACGAGGAATCAGATCTTGTCAGCTATCTCCTTGATCTAATTCCTTCATCTTAATTCTAATTCTTTAAATCTTCTTTTCTCATTAATTTAAGTTGGCTCTTGATTGAGAGAAGGGTTACCCTTTCCTTCAATTGAGATAGGTTATATTAATTGCATTGTAGACTTAGTCTTACATATGTTATCATGGATTTTACATTTTAAAATCCGTCATTTTAAAGAGGAAAAACTTTAGATTGGTTTGGTTGTTCCACAAAAACAACTTAAGGGTCATTCTTCTTGCCTAGTTAGCTAAAACAATTGATCTAATGTCCCTAGCTATTGGTAGTTAAAGATATATTGTAAAACCAATAGTAATTGAGAAAGGTAATTGGACCTAGTTAAACCAGTCATAGCTACTATTCCAAATGGAAAAGGAACTGCTTTAGGGTCCGGACTGGGTGGTTTTCTCGAATGTTGGTGTAGCAATTTTCAAGGCATCAGCAAAACCTTAGGAAACCATCACATATGACTCTATATGCATAATCCTGGTTCTAGCATTCCCCAATACTGTTCGGGTGAGACTACAGCCTGTGTTACATAGGTTGTTGCCAAAAGGGACAACAGTTAGGCTTTTGGTGGTTGGCATGAATAAATTTGAACATGGGTCAGGCCCCCTTAACTCAACATCAAGTCCTGAGAAAACTACTAAGCCAATAGAAAAATGGATATCCCTAGAGAAATAAAGTTTGTCTCTAAGACACACTGAAAAATAGGTAGTTGCAACTTTAGCTACCTTGAGCACCCCAGTCAAACCACAAATGAAGAGACAAAGGCAATCTCCCATATACTTTAAGACCAAGGAAAGCACCAAGATCAAGCAAGGGAGGCCACAAACTCCCACAAAGGCCCCTATCACAATTGAAGAGTCCCCAAGTAAGAAAGAGGAGATGGGGCTCACTGAAATAAAAATTGAAGATGTCACCTCTCCAAAGCCCATGCCAAGGACTTCTATAGTAGATGTAACGAGGCCCACCACCATATCAACCTCCTTCAAACAACCCAAGACACCTACCACCCTACAACAAGAAGAAAAGGGGAAGCTATAGGAAGGGTAGAGAATGCTACAAGAAAAATAGTGTGCTACAGGAGGAGCAAAGGATGCTACATGAGGGGCAGTATGAGAAAAAGGAGGGGTAGAATGTGACACAAAAACTACAAGAGGTAGAAGCTTCCCCAAAAACATTTGAGAAGGACTTCCCAGAGCTCTAGGAGCCTAGTCCACAACCTACCTAAGATCATTGAAGGAGGCATAATTATTCCCCAAAAAATTGTAGTCCCACATTTCATTAAGCTAGAAGAAAAAAGAGGAAGAACCCATAGATGGATGAAAATTGCTAAGTCTAAGAAGGTGGAATATGTGGACATCATGGAAGAAAATTTCCTTTAAGTGGGAAAAGAGTTAACTAAGCTAAGAGAGATGGAGTCCATAATGAGGGAGAAACTACAGGTAGAAAATAGGTGGTTGAGGGAGAAGCTACAGGAGAAGGAAACTCAACTAGCCACATTGGAAAGCCTCTCCATGGAGGCATTACAATACAGATTTCCATCCAAGTCTTATGCACTCTTTCTCAAAGAGTAGTGGCTGAAATTCTAAATCAATACTTTAGCATAACATGGATCTATGCCATTTCAAGATTACAAACAATTCATTGAATTTTGCAACCAAGTTAGCATGGAAGACAAAGAAAAATTTGTTGAGTTCTACATTCATAACATCACCTAGGCTGATATGAATATTTAGGATTCCAATTCAAAATTGGGGGATACACTATTGATGGTCGTAGCATCCTGAATTACTCATGTGGAGGCAAGAGTTGAGGAAGTAAAGAGTGTCATGCAAGAGGAAGAAAATAATCCATTATATATTAGGGTGGAGCTATAAAACCCAATGGCTATTATTAGAAATCATAGCATCATCTCCAATGATGCTGACCTAGCTTACCCAAATACCTTTCTGCCTAGGATCAAGCCACCTCACATTTTGAAGACACACTTAGGTTGTTAGGGATAGAAAGCCAGGAAGCTTGCTAGAGGAGATGGAATGCCTTATCCCACAGTCTCCATATCAAGGAATATCACTCTCCTGAAAGGTTGAGGAATACATTGGAGAGGACACCCCTGTACAAAAGAATCAAGATTAAAATTCAATTGGATTGGACTCAAGCTCAGTCCACCCTTGCTATTAGGCCCACAGGAAGGAATAAATGAAGCAGAGGAGAAGGAGTGGACAAAGATAGAAAAGAATGCAAGATTATATCCCTAAGAAATGACACCATCTAAGGAGCCTTGGAATGTCAAGGAGGTCACCAAGGCTATGAAGTACATGGAGATAGATGACTGAATTTCTCAGAGGATGAGCAACAATTTTAGTAGGTGGGTGATCATCAGGCCCATCAATAGGTACATCATAAGGGGCATAATACCATCCTCCAACTTTATAACTATCTCTTTCTCACATGTATTTACAATTTTTGTTATATTATGCTTAGTTAGAGGGGTAAAATATGTTTTTCTATGTCATGTGGCTTAATATGGTTTAAATGAAGGAAATGGAGCATTTTTTAGATGATTCCAATGCAAGAGCATGGAGTAGACAACAGGGAGAGATTCTAAGAGGTTGTCCACCTCCTTAACTCCTTAAATCATCCAAAATCACCACACTTTCTCTCATTAGCTAGAGGTCATTGGAAGCAAAGAAAGTGTAGTTAAAGAAGATCAAGATCCACCACTCTCGAGTTTTGGAAGATAAACATTCCCTTTTTCTAGGGAGTTGTTAGTAGCTACCCTCTTGTACAAATAAGCATGCCAAAGAGCTCATTAGGATTCAAATTTTGTTTTAAGCTAGAAAGCTATCACACTTAACCAATTAATACTATTATTTTTTACTGGCTATGTGATGTATTTGACATTGATACAATGATAATGAAAACTTTCTTATTGATCACTCATTGAGTTAGTTCTAGAGGGCTGAGGCTCTTGGGTTTGGGCCCAACCATAGTGACTTAGGTCCCTCTTATGTATTGGTATATCTTCTTAGCTTAGAATTATCATTAGTTTTCCTCATTTCATTAGAACATAACCCCTCAAAATCTTGTGATTGCAACCTCTATCTCATCTCTCTCATGGGAGCATGAATGGAAGAATCTACAATCACAACCCAAAATTCTAGGTTTATGATTTCTTGGAAGAAGGTCTATATTAGTCATCTTGGTTTTCATATGTTTACTATATCTTAGGAGTTGATTTATTGACTAGATCAAATATTTTGGCATAGAGTATATGGTATTTAAATTCAACTCATATTTTCCACCATTAGTTATTTTATTTTTTAAATGATAAAATAGTATGTGCATGTGATGTTGCAGGGATTTTTGGATCTGCAGGAAATGGGCCTTTCACCATGTCCATCCTGGACTTCTTCACCCTCTTTGATGAATCCCAAAATTCTGTTCTTGAGCTCATTCCCTAAGGTCACAGTAAGAAACTCTCCTAGTTCAAAACATGCCTTCCTAAGATGCTGAGCTTGGATAGATGTGTTTTCAACCTTTCATCCATCTACCACAATCGCCATCCAACTTACCATCCCTTGTACTTGTCTTCCTAGCTCATAAACCTTCTTGGAATCCTTCCTATAGCATTACAAGACTTCTTGTAGAAATAAGGGGCACTTGTAGTAGCTTCTTGTAGCAGGCTTGTAGCACCCTATTTCACCATCTGTTTTGATTTGTGATGCAATCTTGACTTATTTTAGAAGTAGGTTTACACGTAGTTGTGACTCCATGATCAAGTCTAGCACCTAGGCCATTCCAACCATATTTTTTCTTCACTGCAAAATAGAATAACATTAGTTTCTTTATCACAGATTGAGCACAAATAGAACATTGATTTATATGGAAGTGTGAACTAGATAGATGATGCATAAAATCTTGAGTTGTGGTTTGGTAGGTTAGTTTCATGTCTGCAAGTGCATTTGGTAGCTAGATAGTTGATTGCAAGATAGTGTAGTTCCCTTTCTACAAGTAGTGAAGCCCTTGTATTTTCATGAATTTTTCCAGTAGCATTTACAAGTTAATAACATCTACAAGTTGAGGTTTAAAAAGAATTTTAATTTTTGTCATTAGAGCTAGCTTATGAATTGCACCTTCATTAGTGAATTTCCTTCTAATTCAGTAGAAAAAATGATCTTGGAGCACTATTAATCAAATGTCCTAGTTGAGGGTGGCATGAGTAGAATCCCATCTACTTTGTATATAGAACTATCACCTCGAAGTTTGTATGAACCCCAAATCAATAAATAGAGTTGAGGAGCCCTTGGGAGTTGCAACACTCTTGGTGTAATATCAGGCCTCACCACAACCTATTACCTCCAATGTCCTCTTGTTTTAGCTTCTTTTCCAACCTTTTCCTTGTGCTCCCTTTCTCTACTTCACTTGCTTGCTTGTGTCCAAGTTCTTCCTCTCTCTTCCCTTAGAGATCTCTTTCTGAAAATGAACAAAGCTTGGACTGATAAAAGTTATGAATTATTTCTATGATGCCTTTTTATCACTGGTGTCTAGTCTCTTCCTTTCCTGTTTCCTTTTTTTTTCATTTTCCTCTAATTTCTATCTAATTTCCCTTGCATGCATATTTATGTCTCTTCATCTACCTTTTCTCTTATTTTCCTTTATTTCTCTTATTAAATTGTCACTTATTGCCTCTTTCATTTTCCAATTTATATAGCCAATAATAAACCATAAGTGATCCCCATTATAGTGTTTTTCACTCCATTCAAATTGGAATACATGTCTTATGACCTTGGTTTTATTTTATTTACATGGAAAATCAACCTGGGGTGGTTACAAAGCCTGCCCCTTGGGGGAACACCGTCCTTGGTGTTTTATGAAACTTATGACTAGAAAAACATACTCATTATTCAAGCTTATAACACATATTGTTGTAGTATTTACAACGACAAACTACTAAAAACAGGAAAAACATAACAAACATACTACTTATTGGACCTTTATAACACAACTTGATGCGATATTTACAATGATATACATACATATATATACCAAAAAATCATTTCTTCAACCAAGAAATAAATAAGGCTATAATTCCCACATCTAATTAGTCATCTCCCATGTAGCTTCATCGGGCCCAAATTGCTTCCACTGCACTTTAACCTGCTCTATTCTCAGTTCCAAAGAATGAGTTGTTTCTGCTACGATATGCATTGTGGCTCTAGATACTAGTCCAATCCTCTCAAGGATCTAAATAGGCCCACAATATCGAGGTACCAACTTAGCACATGACCTAATCCTTAAGGAGATCCTCTTGGGCTTGATGTGAAAGTACACATGCTCCCCAACCTAAAAGTCCTTGAATGCTCTATGTTAATATGTATAACTCTTATGCTTGTCACATGTTGCCTTCAAATTCATTTTAATAACTTGCATCTCTTGCTCCATCTCAGCCAACATATCTGATCCAATCAACACCCTATTCACTGGATCACTCTAGCTAATAGGAGTATTATAGTTCACCCATAAAGAGCCTCAAATGGACTCATCTTCAAGGATCCATGATACCCATTATTATAAGAAAACTCCACCAGTGGAATATAATCCTCTCATTTCTTATGTTGATGCATGAGACGCATCCTCAACATATCCTCAAGGATCATGTTAACCCTCTTAGTTTTTCCATCTGTCTATGGATGATAAGTTTTGTTGAATGCTAACCCTATCCCCAAGCCTAAAAACAACTCCTTCCAAAACTTGGAAGTGAACCTGGCATCCCTGGATGATACGATCTTCTTGGAAACTCCGCGCAACCTCACTATCCCCTTGATGAAGATCTGAGCCACTTCATTGGCTAAATTAGCATATACTTCACTGCAATGAAGCGATCCAACTTTCTTAGTATATCTACCAAAACCATGATGAAACATGTTGTTTAGATGTCCTAAGAAATATTGTAGTGAATCCATGGAAATGACCTCCCATTTACATTATGGAATCAAAATAGTCTACAATAGAGCTGCTGGATACATGCATTCAACTTGCACCTGCTCATAGTCCAAGCACCTTGCAACAAACTTAACCACCAATTTCTTCAAATTCAACCAATAGTAGAACTTCTTAACAACTGTCAAAGTCTTCTATTATCTTGGGTGGATTGATATGGCTTGACATGAAACTCTCTCAAGATAAGATTCTTCAACTCACTGCTATCTAGGACATAAATACTACTTATGAATCTGACCAAGCCATTTAATGTGAGGTGATACTACTAATATCTATCACCTTAACCTTGTTGTTGTAATCTATGTTCTTGATACCTCTCATCATGTATAACTGCATGCAATATATGCTCCTACAAATTTGTCCCATACTATCTCACAACTGAAATATGATTCACCAGCACTCTCCTACTGAGAGCATCTGCCATTAGAGAAATTTTAAGGTAAAAAATGGGCCTAAGAAAAAAATGTACAACAAAAATCAACTTTATAAGAACCAATAGGATTAAAGATGATGATGTCAACCATGGGGGATGTTTCACCATTTTTGGAATAAAAAAGAAAAAGATTAAAAATAAAATAAATAAATAAAAACGACTTTTTCAACTAGTATTTTTAGCTTATCTCCCTACAATTTTACTCAAAGTTTGAGTAGGAACACTCATTGGATGCAAAATTTAATTGCTCATCCAAGGAGTACCCTTGTTTCATACATTCAATGGACCTTGCTATATGAAAAATGAGAAATACATGAAAAAACATGATTGAAATCATGTTTTTCATGTATTTATCATTTTTCGTGTAGTAGGGTCCATCGAAAGTTTACAACATGGGTACTCCTTGGATGAGGAATTAAATTATGCATCCAAAAAGTGCTCCCACTTGAATTTTATGTAAACCGTAGGGAGATAAGCTAAAAACACGAGTTGAAAAAAATAGTTTTTTCTTTTTTCCCTCTAAAATTTGATGATGTAATCTAATCTTATTTTATTATTTCTACTATTATTTTATAATATTCCTTAGGAGGGCCATTTTTTACCTCAAAATTTCTATAATGAACCCTATTCTCTTTTCCCTTTATGTACTTGATCTCAAAATCAAAATCACTGAGAGTATCCAACCATCTAGCTTGCCTGGCATTCAGATTGGGTTGGTCAAAAAGTACCTTAGTACGCTGCGATCAGTCATCAAGATGAACCTCCTGCCAAGAAAATAATGTCTCCGCGTCTTCAATGCATGAATGATGGCTTCCAAACCAAGGTCATGAGTCACATATATCTTCTTATGCTCATTCAACTTCCTTGATTCATAGCAAACTACATGTACTTCCTGCATTAGGACTCCACCAAGTCCTTCCTTGCAAGCATCTATACAAACCACAAAATCCATATCACGATCTGCAATCTTCAAAACCAGAGCATTTGTAAACAAAACTATTTGCAAACTCTTCAATGCATTCAAACTTCCCCTACAAAGATGTGAGAGGATAACCAATCTTTGATAAGTTCATGATGAACCACCTGTAAAAACCTACTAGTCCCATGAATGATCTAACCTCATCCACATTCCTCAGATTTTTCCACTCCATGGTAGCCTTAATCATTTCTAGGTACACTACTATCCCTTCCTTGGAGACAACATGTCCCAAGTAATGTATTTGAGTCTAAAAGAAACTAAACTTTCTAAGCTTGCCATATAATTGATTCTCTCTCAACCTCTCTACCACTACTAGGTGCTCTACATTCTCCTCTTCATTATTTGAATATACCAATATTTCATCAATAAATATTATCACAAACTTATCCAGATAATGGCACAACGCATTTTTCATCAAACACATTAAGGTGGTTGGAGAATTGGTAAGATGAAAAGGAGCCACCACGAACTCATAGTGCCCATATCTTGTACGGAATGTAGTCTTGTAAATGTCTTCTTCTTTGATGCGCACCTAATGATATCCTGATCTCATATCAATCTTCAAAAACATTGCAACTCCCTTTAGATGATCAAACAAATCATCAATCTATGGAAATGGATACATGTTTTTAATAGTCACCTTGTTCAACTACCTATGATCAATGCACAATCTAAGATTACTATCCTTCTTCCTCATAAACAACATTGGTGCACTCCAACGTGACACACTTGGCCTTATGTATCCCTTATCAAGAATTTCTTTAAGATGCAAATTTAGTTCCACCAATTCTAGAGTGCTCATCATGTACAGTGTCTTAGATGTTGGTGCTACTACTAGTACCAACTCAATAGAAAATCTCACCTCCCTATGAGGCAGAAACTCTAGAATACTTGTAGGAAAAACATCCTGAAACTAATGCAAGATAGGATATTTCCTCAAGACTTCATCAAACTCATCCTCTTTCCCTTTGTTATTGGAAACATGAACTACAAATAATAAACACCCTTTCCTGCGGTAGCGCATGGACTACATAGTTGTAACCATTCTCACTGATGTAGGCTTATTCTTTCCCTGCAAAATTCTCTTTTCTACATCATCATCCAGGAACTTAATGGCTTTTCATAGCAGTCCACCTTGGTTTGGTGAATGAATAACCAATCCATGCTCAAAAGCATGCTATATGATCCCAAAGGATGCACATTTATATGTGCTAATATAGGCATTCCATTAAGATCAAAAGAATAAGATCTGAGTCAGTGGTGAACTCTTATCTTCATCCATATAGCCAAATACACCAACCAAATTTTTTCATGCACTTATTTATTCAATTGGAACTAATCCACTAGGTAAAAACTAATATAGCTATAATTTGATCCAGGATCAATCAAAATGGAAAAAAATTGATCACAAATATTACCTTCCATCTCGATAATGGATGCTTGATGATCTGTTTGCCTATTATCCACTGCTACATAAATCCAAGGAATTCTCTTGCCTACATCCCCAACTGTCTGTGCCTCCTGAGAACTATAAATCTAAGGCCTGACACCCTGATGTGATGGTAAATCCCTCCTGCTATGCTCTCCATCACATATCCAACACCTCAAAGGTTTCTTAACATTGCCTTTATTATGTTTCTCCTCAGGCTGAGACCCATGTCCTCTCTCGGCTGCATTGAACTTCTTATGAGGTCCCACATTTTCCTTGTCACCTACATCTTGAGATCTTCCTCACTTCTTAGGCCATTTTCCTTTTGTCTTCTCATTACCTTTCCTATCCCGCTTGAACTCATCCTTACACTTATACTTCTCATAAAAATGCTTCATATTTCCAATGACTTCCTCCAGTGATCAAGGCTTACCATAATCAATATGATCCTTGAATGTTAATGGAATTCCAATGATGAAAATTTAGAGCTTTATCTTCTCATCCTTGAGGTAGGTCACATACCTCAACATCTCCAAAAATTTGGTTGTGTACTCTTCATATGTCATGGAATGCATCTTGAGCTCATAGAATTCCTTGGCCTTTCTATCATAATACCTCCTAGATAGGTACTTCTTCTTGAAGTGTCTTTCAAACTAATTCCAAGTCAACTCTTCTTCCCTGATGCCTTTGACATGGTTAAAATACTCCCACTAGATGTCTTCCTTTCCCTTGAGACTAAATGTGCCTATCTTCACTTTCATGTTCATTGAATAATCATGCAACCTAAATAATTTATTCATCTTAAGAAACCATGACTTTGCATCTTTAATTTCTTCACTTCTCCATCAAAAGTTGGAGGCTTGGATTTCTTGAACTCTTCTGGTAAGTACCCCCTCTCACTCCTCCTATAAGGATGGTGGAAGTGATGGGGATGATGTATCTCGGAACCAGAGCTAGAACAGAATCCATGAGTGCTAGCCCTCCTATCAGTTGTATTCAAGGATCTTCCACCTCTCATTGTGTCATCCCTTTCTATCTTGTACCCCTTTCGAGACCTACTTCCTTATGCACCATTTTATTTTCTCCATGTCCCTAATTGATCCCCAGTTTTCCATGATTTTGTAAATATGTAAAGCTATGAAGAATCACTGCATTAGCCTTGACTTATTTTTCTTGATATCTCGAAAGCCTTTCCTATGCCTCAATCAACCTCCCATTGTCTTCCTTGCAAGTCACAATTTTTTCCTTCAAACTTGTCAATGTGTCTGCCAAACCAAGAGAATGTCCGTCTCCTTGTTGCTCAACTGATCTATCCCATCCTACCATTGTCTCTTTTGGCCTGTATGGAGAGTCATATGAATTGTACTCAACTATTATGCTATTCATCTCTTGTCATTCTATTTTCTTGCAATATTTCAATGTTAACTATGTAAGACATAATAAAAAACATACCTTCTAGTATGTCAAGGGAGGATATTGCATCTTCACAGGCCAATCTAGATTAGAACAATAAAACATCACAAGCATAACAACTCATACATGGATATCATAACCATAAAAATAATTAACCAACATGCATGCATGATCAACACATAGACAACTAACATGTGTACATAACAATCTACATTTACCCCAAGGTTCAGTGTTGCAACCTCAATGCCAACATGTAACCACCCCATCCTAGATTTACCCACTTTTACGAGTTGTCCAAGTAAACATGAGCTAAGAGCTACTATCACATGACCCAACATCCATATTCTAGTTATGGAAGTGGGGTGTACTAACTGGAAACTTACTGAAACCTCTTAGGGACATCAAATCACCTAGGTGTCATATCACAACCCCTGGTGCTCAGAACCTAAGTTGGAGCTTCTTTGTAACTGATCTCAAAGCCCAACCTCATTTACAAGTTGTTGTGACTATGGATGGAAGTCTCCATTTGCATTCATGGGCCTCCCTTTGCGTGATTGTAGGAAAATTTTTCCAGTTCCATGCATGCAGACACAAAATCAGTGCCACATTTTCAAGGCTATCCTATAGGCCACTTCCCAGAATAGCCCAGAACTTTCCAGAATCAAGTTTAAAATGATGACAAGTCAATATGATATGTAATAGAGCTAGATATTTCTCATAAGTTTCCAAACACATGAGAACATTTTTTCAAACAAATGGTAAACATGATAATCTACAGCTCATGAATGCATATGTGTTCAATGTCTTCTTAACTTCATCATGGAACCATCAAGAAGGCTCAATACCTTCTTAAACTAGCTACAACAACACTAGTTAGCCCATGTATTTACATAACCATTCAATATCTTATTAAATCATGAACAAGATCCATAACAAGAGAACATCATTTAACCAGGCCTATAACCAACATATAACCATAATGAATCCATGATACACCGACCATAATATCAACATGATAATTAGTAAATGTGCTTATTGATCAAAATAAGGAAATAACTCATGTTAACATATGTAAATTCCAACCAAATCAGGGAATTCCACATACCACTCGACCATAGATTGGTCTGAACAAAATCTCTCTTTCACCCATCAGCCCCATGCCATATTCCAAGCATGAATGTGGGACCTCATGGGATAAATCAAAACAGAACCAACCAAGGCTACCAGAGGCCAGACCACTTCAAACCTCAACCATAGTGATTTCACTAACACAAAACAAGCTTGGATCCCTCCAACTTTCTTAACCATACCTAGAGGAATTTTCCTGTCTCCACCCATCCATCAAGATTTCCGAGAGAAACCCCATCTCTACCCTTGATCCTTGCAAATTTCCTGAGACCAAATCACTAGGATCCAAAGTCTAACCAGGAAGTGGCAAGGCAAGCCTAAAAACCATTATCAATCAAGGAAAATCCCATGTCATTAACAGCAAAGAAACTAAATAACCAAATGCATGAAACCATGCATTCGAATCTCAACATTGAAACCACACATTCAACCTGTTACCTACAATGTCCTCTTGTTGTAGCTAATTTTATAACCTTTTCCTTGTGCTCCCTTTCTCTCCTTTGCTTGCTTTCTTGTTTCCAAGTGCTTCCTCTCTCTTCCCTTAGAGCTCTCATTCTAAAAATGATCAAAGCTAGGATTGACAAAAATTGTGAATTGTTTCTCTGATGCATTTTTATCATTGATGTCTAGTCTCTTCCTTTCCTTTTTCCTTTTTTCTTTCATTTTCCTCTATTTTCTCTCAAATTTACCTTGCATGCATATTTGTGTCTCTTCATCTCCCTTTTCTCCTATTTTCCTTTATTTCTCATATCAAAATTTCCATTTATTTCCTCTTGCCTTTGCCAGTGCCTTTGCCAATTTCCATAGCCAATAATACACCAGAAGTGATGCCCAATATAGTTTTTTCCCTCCATTTAGATTGAAATATGTGTCCCATGACCTTGGTTTTATTTTATTTACATGGCAAATCAACCCAGGGCTATAATACAAATGGTATGAGTAGCTCATGTTCCACTATTGGGATTTAACGAATTGCAGGATATGTAATTTTATTTACAAAAATAATAAGAAGAAGTTCTTCATTTCTAGCATTGATTCCTATGCTTACTCATAGTGGTTGTATCATTTGTCTCGTGTTTTCACTATTTTTAGAAATATGCTTTCATACCGACAATATGTTATGGACTACTTTGTAGTTGTTTCATATATGTTTTCTTTTGAATCTGTGTTTCCTTATTCCATGCCATGTTGGTGACCTATTGTGAACTAATTTACAATTAACCTCTGACATCATATTTTTTATGTATTTCTAAGGTGGTTTTGGATCACTTATCCTTCTCATGGCATACTTGTTCTTATGGTTGTTTTGAATTTTTTATACCTCTTTCTGCAGTTTGCCAATATTGGGTTGACCTTGTCCCATTATCCAGACATTTCATTCTTCCCTTCACTCTAACATATTTTAATTTTACAGCCAAGAGTGAAATATTCATGGTGGCATTCGGGCCCACATACCAGATGGGGCTCCTATCCCAAACGGTGTGAGGTATAATTGGTACCTCACACTGGGCAGATGTCATAGTTATTGGTGGGACATCTAGCACTCTCTTTTTTTTGTTGAAGCAAGAGTCGTTCCTTCTATTTCATTAACCCAGAAAATATTTTACATAATGTACAAACATCCACCCATCACCGTGGACCCAGGAAAATTAAATTGCTAACCACCTAAGGCATGACCCCCAACCCTACAAAGGTAACCTCCGAATCCTTGGAATACAAACAATGTTTGTGCCATATGGTCAGAAGAACGTGTGAAAATCCATGAAGTCTCTCGTGCATCTACTTCCTGTACTTGCATCTTTAATCAAAACCATCCATTGTCCTCACTCCATCCAACAACAGAGGAAGAAATTTCCCAGCGAAGAAATTCGGTGTTTAATGACCTAGCCCCACCAAACTGCATGATCATTCATGTCCATATATCCACAGAGCGAAATCCAACAGTTGAGAAAAATATCGCACGATTCAAGGTCTCCGGACATTAGTGTGCGATGGGGATATGTTATAGACATTTTTGGGCACTTCAACCCTAATCATAAATGCCCATAAACTGAGGGCTCCTAAGTCCCTAAAAGTGTTGCTTCACTACCTAAAGGAACAAGGTTAGCTGATTACATCATCTCTCAGAAGTTCTCCACTGAAAACTGCTCATAAATGGTGAAAACTGGACCATACTGAAAACCCAGTGCAGAGGTGTGATGCATATCACCTTCCCAGTGTACAAGGTGCAATGCATACTGAATGGCTCCTTTGTAGGGTGCGATGGTCAGGAATGGACAAATGGCAAGGACAAAATGCGAGGTGGAAGATCATGGAATCTTCCAGAAGCTTCTCCTCTGACACTTGCCTCTCTGTTTTCGACTAGGGATGAGTAAGAGATCACCATTCTCCAAGTGGAAGCTAGAAATATCAGAGAGATGATACTAATAAAGACTCTAGAAGATGACTCACCTCCCTTCAATCATCTATATATGGATCCCTCATCACAGAGATCCAGAGGCTGGAATTTTGTATCTTATAGAGAAGTGTTGTTGGTTTTCTGGTGTACATTCATAGTGTTGGGTGATCTAAGCTTTACTTGAGGTGAAGAAGGAATTTCTAGCTGGAGGATGACGCTGGGACAAAACATATGGTTGTAATCCTCTTGCTACTTTTCATCTTAGTAAATCTATTCAAGTTTTCCTCCATATTCTTGTATGTTTACTTATATATGAATTTGTATGGTTAACACACATCTGTTCCTGTGTTATTTATGAATATAGATCTTTTTTGTTCGATAGTAGTATGTTGCTGTGATTCCACAAGTTCTCTTTGAAGCTGGGTAGACGAAGAAGAAACGGCAAAGCTCTATCAGGAAGGAGAGGAAATAAAGCGCAAGACTAAGGTTGGTCTCCTTTGTTCTACTCCTATCTATTTTTATAAAACAAAATGAAAGTAGACTTTACTTGTTTGTTTCTAAGATAGCTACCAGTCTTTGTGGGAATAGCAGCATTCGAGTGGACACTATTCCTGGCAACAAAATGGCGACTCCGCTGGGGAACGACTAGATTGTTTGTTAGCCTATCTTTGTTTCTTTTATAATCTTACAGACGGAGCCTGAAGCCAAGCCAGCTAGCCTTCAAATTGCATTTGTCATACAAATGCAAAGTAAATCAATGTTGCTTCAGTAAATCTCTGGATTGTGTTTATGAATTAAACAATTGATCTACAAACAATCTAATTTCCCTAAGTGGTGGCTCTAGTAACCTCCTTAGATATACCCCTGTGATTTACATATACTGAACATCACTTACTCGACCTAAATCCTTGAACTGAATTGCAATTTGTGAGTAAAAACTTGTTTAAAGTCTCACACTGGCACCATCGCACCCTACCTTCAAGGTAGTCTGTATGCATCGCACTTCTCGAGTGCAGTAGGTGCGCTGCACACTAAATTCACAGTGTGACAGGTGTGATGGTCAGGGAAAGTTATCTTTACCTTCAGACTTTGTTTTTTTCCTCACTGTTTTCAGTCCTATTCAGGAGTTTTGCTATCTGTGGTCAGTTTATCTCTATGAAAACCCCCTTCTCTTACACCACTCCGCCTCCATAGTGTAAAGAACTGTAAGTGTTTTTATGCATTGTGTGCCATTTTCAGTTCTCTTTTGCAAAAAAGTAGCATAGTTGAACTGTCGTTTCTTGATTTGAAAGTGTCGTAGCTGCCGTTTTCATTTTTAGAAGACAATCCCATTGTTCTTGATAATCGATTATACAGTTACTATTGTATATGATTTGAATTAATAGTTTTTTAAGTGTCGAAAAGCAATTTTCATTTCGAAATCGCAAAGTGTCTCTCTCACATTCACTTCATTTTGAAAAAGGAACTTGTTGAGTATTGTCGCTTTGAAAGTAATTCAGATTTGCACATAGCTTTCTTATCATCATTCATACATTAAGAAGGCTGAAAACAAATACATACATGTGCATTTTCATTTTGACTGCTTGCTTTGATTTAGGACAGTTCAGTTAGCGTGTGCTCTGTGCTCTTTGCAGAAAGATTCTTAACTTTCTTTCCTCAGTAGCTAGGATTTTCATTGTCAAAAGAAGATTAAACGTTTGTTTATCATCTTAGACTGCATTTTAGGAATTGTATACACATCACGTGGTGAACCTGAAAGGAAAATTTTTAAGCAAGATCAACTTAAGATAAATTTAATGAATCTAACAACGCTTTGGAACCTAACACACAACATCTAGAGGTCTAGGCTAGAGACGTATTCTGGCGTTGTAAAACCTGGTAACTGTTGCTTTCATTGTTGGTTGGGTGATTCCTCCACTTTGAGACGACAAGTGCTAGTACGGACATGTGCTCCCATGTACCGTCAAGTATATTTTTGGAGACCACAATAGGCTGCATCCTTTATCCTTAGGAAGCCGTGTCTGTTGCCCTATCGATTGCAATTCACTGAACATAGCATTCGAGAAGATTGACTGCCGTACCATAAAAAGTATTTTGTAGTTTTTCGATTGGTTTGGTAATCCTCTCTGCCTATATCTCCAGAGAAGTCCATTTTTCTCCTTTTCAGACTCCTTAAAGGAAAAGGTCCTCTGAGAACTTATCACTTCAGGCTCAATAAAAATCGAAGGCGACTAGAGTCATCTTTTGTTTTTTCTCGACTCTTTAAAATTGAAAAAAAAGTTGTGTAGCGTCTAAAATTTATTTTAATCAAAATAACATCACAAATTCCCCGCTTGGTCTTTAGGTTGAGAAAATGGAGTCTACCAACCAAGGATTTCCCCTTGGAGGAAATCCTAGTCCCTTCTCCTCTTGGGGAGATGTTGGTGCACCCCATATGGCCACTTTGTCGCTTCCAGGGTTGACAATTGGTTTGCCTGTCTGGATCTTATCTACCTCTGTCGTTCAGAATCCCATAATTCCTGAACAGTCAAGTCAGCAACTAGATGACACTAGAGTTGCCTCCCAACCTTCTACTTCGCTTGATTCTCCCTCTCCTCCTTCCTCTTCGCTTGGTAAAGCCAATAAAGCTAAAAATCAAGTAAATGAGAAGAAGAAGAAGCAGAAAGAGAAAAAGGAAAAGAAGAAAAAGGAACCAAAATCGAAAGGGGGAAACCAAGCATCATCTAGCGAAAATCCTCACAC